>PVKA01046453.1:0-14927 GCA_004027165.1 Ctenomys sociabilis
TTACTAATAAACAAGTTTTCAACATATATAATACTATATTAATATATTATTAATGTGTTTTATATTTATTACATATATATTACTTAAATATTTCTCTATGTATACACTTAACTACTTGTTTTACACTATAAAATAGAACTAAGATAGAAGTCTTTGTATACAAATCTCAGTGCAGCAAAAACTGTTAATATTTTAGTGTTTTAGGAATCTCCTAGAAACACATTCTGTCCCTTATTTCCTTCTACCTATTCTATGGAATGCAGATACACTGGTGAGTAGATGATCCTAAATTAAAAAAAATCACTGTGATGAAGTAAGTTTATGAAATGTTGTGTTCAACAAAGGTACAAAGAATTTCTTCTTTCTTTCTTTTTCTTTTTTCTTTTGTACCAGGGATTAAACTTGGGACCTTGAGTTTGCCAGGCATGTGATTGCGCTGCTGAGTTATATCCCCAGCCTCAGTACAAAGACTTTTTATCTAAACAAGTTTTCCAAGCTATTAATATTCAAGTAATATGTATGCTATGAATTTTTAAGGGGAAGATCAAGTACAGAGTGTATCATGTGTCCAAAGATTATCAGAGCTACAGTTTTGTAGTGATTTTAGTTTGCAAAGAATAAATGTTATTCTGTCTTTCCTTTAGAATCCATATTGGCAATTAAAGGTTATTCTATTCTAGTTGTATTAGTCATGATTACATAGAGATCTGATGCAGTTATAAATACATACTGAAGTTTCTGTGGCTTAACAGAAAAGATGTATCTCTTGCTCAGGTCAAAACATGTGATCAGTCTCATGCCCATGTTTCTTTTCAAATTCTTTTGTGTGTGTGTGTGTGTTTTAGGAATAGTCTTTGTGTGTGTGTGTGTGTGTGTGTGTGTGTGTGTGTTTTAGGGAACAGTCTACAGGGTGTACAGTGTCTCACTGCGTAGATTGGACTTATAGTGATCCGCCTGTTTACAGTCTCCCACGACTGGGATTACAGGCATGTTCCACCATACCCAGTCACAACTGCCATCTCAGTGAGCCCAGGGGGCTCTTTCAAATTCTGATTCCATCTGTTTTCAATTTTCTTTGTCATTTTCTCTTGGCTTTAATTTTTAGTTTTGTTTTTTATTTCAGCTACCTGAAAAAAGTTAAACATATAGAAGGCACAAATTGCTCTCAATTTGCTTATTTTATGTTCGGTTGGTAATAATTAGTCATAGCCTAGACTACTTAGATTTATGGGGCTGGGAAAGGTTAAAGGTCATATAAATATTAGATAAATAATAATAGTGCTTGCCACACATTAAAAAATGAATATTGGAGATTTTTTAGAAGTTTTTGGAATGATAACATTTTAGCTTATTAGTATTATGATATTACTTAATAAATATCATAATATCAGGCTCTTTTATAGTTACTAAATGTGTTATGCTGGAAATAATTATGTTAATATTCTTTAGAATTAGATTTGATAGTATTTTTACCTAGGGCATTGCATCTATATTCATGAATGAAATTGGTTTATAATTTTTCTATTTAATGTTTTCTTGCCAAATATTGTTAATGAGGTTTTACTATGGAAAATTTATGTATATATATATTTGTATTTTCATAGAACTTTTATTTTGAGATAATTGTACATTTGTATGCACTGAAACCTATATGCCCATTACCCTTGCTTCCTACTATTAATATTGTGCAAAATTCTACCTCAGTACAAACCAGTTTATTGGTTATTGATATAAATATGACATAGAAGATTTCTAGTACCCTCAAGGTGAGTGCTCCATCTTGCTTTCTGCTCTACTTCCTTAAGCCCCACCAAAACTAAGCTACTATTTGTATAATATTTTCTTTTCAAAAATGTTACAAAATGGAATCATAGTTTATACATTTCTGTGATTTTTTTTTTTACTCAGGAAAATTTCCCAGATTTCCTATGGATTATTGCATTAATTAGTATTTCTTTCCATTATATTTCTGAGTGATAATCCATAGTATGGATGTAGCAGAGTTTATTTAGCTATATACCCTTTGAAAAGAAAGCTGGAATGTTTCCAGCTTTTTGCTATTACAGATAACTGATGCAAACAATTGTGTAGATGTTTTGTATGAATAGGCTTTCTTTCCCCTCTGTAGGATAAATGCACAGGACTGAAATTACTGGGTTGTATGCTAATTACATGTTTAGATTTTAGAACTACTACTACTAACTATTCAAGAGTGACTATACCAGTTAATGTAGCCACGAGAAATAAATGAATGACCTAGTTCAAAAACAATATCCTTGTCATCATCTAGTGTTATTACCTTTCTAATGTTAGCCATTCCAATGGGCTTGTAGCAATAGCTCATTATTTTATATGTGTGCCCCTTAGTGACTAATACTACTGAACAACATTTCACATCGTTATTTACTATCCATATCCCTTTTTGATGAAGTGTTCCTTCATTCATTTGTGACTACTTTTCAATTGTACTGATTATCTTAGTACTTTCATTATTGAGTTTAGAGAATTCTTTATATAAAACTAGATACTAGTTTTTGTCACATATACAGTGTGCAAACATTTGTTCCAGGGCATGGATTACCTTTTCATTCTTTTTTGTTACAAAGTGTAATTTATTAAATTTTCTTTAATGGCATATTTTGGCATCAAGTCCAAGAACTCTTTGTATAGTCCTAGATATCAAAGAATTTTCTCCTGTAACTATTTCCAAATTTTATAATTTTACAACTTATATTTTAGATTTGTGAACAATTTTGAACTGGTTTACATTTAAGGTATGAAGTTTACTTCAAGGTTATTTTCTTTTCCTTTTCTATTGCTTCCTCCCTACTTCTTTCTTTCTTCCCTTCTTTTTTCCTTTCCTCTTTCTTTTTTTTTTTTGTGTCTTGTCTTGGTTACTTTTCATTTGTTGCTGGGACTAAGTGCCCAACACCTCAAAATTAAGGAAGGAAAGGGTTTAGTTCACAGTTTGTGGAGGTTTCAGTCTGGCTTCCGGGCAGAGTGGCACATGGAAGAGGGCAGCAGTTCATGGCAGCAGAAAACAGTGAAGAGCAAAGAGAATTGCAGCTGCTGAGGCCTCTAGTCAGCCTCTCTCCCCTCCTTATATTGCAGACAAGCTACTCTGGGGCTGGGGCTGCAGAACCCACACAGGCTGTCCACGCCCTCCTCTCGCACAGGATGAGGATGTTTACACATCCTGGCTCCCTGCTGAGTCACTTAATTTAACTTCTAAACTTCTCAAGTTGACGCAGTGTATCAAGCAGTACAGCTGTGGACATACAGTTACTCCAGCAGCTTTTCTTGAAGATTATTTTTCCTCTATTGAGTAACTGTTGTTTGTCTGTCAAAACTGAATTAAACACATTTGTGTCAATCACATTCTGGCTTTGTTATTCAGTTCTCTTGATCGATGTGTTGCTTGTTCCACTAATACTACATGGTCTTTACTATTGTTACCAAATAAAAGATCTTAAATTAGGTAAACTCATTCCTCAAGTTATTCTGCTTAAAACTAGTCTGCGCTATGGTAGCTGCTTTGCCTTACCATGAAATCTGAATAATCCTATCTATATGTACAAAATGTCTTGTCAGGAATTTGATAAGAACTGCACTGTACATGTATGAAACTTTGTGGAAAATGACTGATATCTGTGTTACAAGTCTTCTAGTCATAAACATTATAGTTCTCCACTTTTTGGACCAGTGATGTTTCACTGGCCCTCTGTATTTTCAATGCAGGAGTTTTGTGTACTTTCTATTGTAATCATATTCAAGTATTCCATTTTAGGAGAGGTCATTATAATTGGTACAGTATTTTTAATTTCACTGTGGAATTTTATGTGTTCACTGCTAGCATGTAGAATTTATTTTTACATGTTTATTTTATACTTGAAATATTTGTTGAATCCACTTAAATTTTTCCAGTTATTATTAACACATGTTATAGTACATAATGATCACATTTCTTGTACATAGTCAATACATGACCATATGTATATATCAGGGATTTTTAAAAATCCCTTTCTGGGTCAGCCAGATAGCTCAACTGATTAAAATGCTTGCTTAGGCAAACACAGGGACTGGGATTCGATCCCCTGCATGACATGCCAGCCCTGTCCCGTGGGGTGAGCTAAGAATGAGACTGGGCATGGTGGCACACACCTGTAACCCCAGCACTTGGGAGACTGAAAGCAGGAGGATCACTGCAAGTCTGATCTGTGTAGTGAGACTGTGCTAAATACATTAAAAAAAAATCATCACTTTCTCCTTCTCTTCCTATATCTCTTGGTGTCCTTATTTTTATAAAATATCTATTTGCCTATTTCCTTTTATCTGTGTTTTATTTTGTTCTTTTTTATGTTTTTGTTTCTCATATATGAGAAGCCAAGTGATATTTAAGCCTTCGTGTCATACTTCACTTAATATTATGGTCTCAAGTTGCATCTGTATTCCTACAAATGACTCAAGTTTACCCTCCTTTGTGGTGGAGTAGTATCCCATTGTGCGTAAATACCACATTTGCTTTATCCATTAATCTGTTGATAGATAAATGGGCTAATTCCAAGATTTAGCTCTTGAGAGCAGAGCCGCTATGAACGCAGGTATGCATGTAGCCAGGTTATATGGTATCTTTGTCTGTTTATAGAATTTACCTAGATGTGGAATAGCTCAATAGAATGGAATTTCTGGGTTTAATTTTCTGAGAAATCTCCATACTGATTTCCACAGTAATTGTAGTTTACTCCTATCAACAATGAAGAAGAGTTCTTTTCCTCTGCAGCCTCATCAGCATTTGTTATTACTTGATTTCTTGATAATAGGCATTCTTTCTGGAATAAGAAACAGAATAAGAATAGAATTTCAGTGTTGTTTTAGAATAAAAATAGAATTTCAGAGTCGTTTTATTTTACATTTCTCAAAGTCTAATAATGTTGAACTTTTTATATATTTATTATCCTTTGCTACATCTTCAGTGGAGAAGTGTCTCCTCATTTCAGATGCCCATTTTTGGATTGAGTCTTTAAATCTGGGGGATTTGATTTTGTGAGTTCTTTATATTGTCTAGATAGTAATTCTTTGTCTAAGGAACAACTGGCAATTTTTTTCCTACTCTGTTGGTGCTTTCTCTTGCTGTGCAAAAGTTTTTTAATAAGAAGAGAGCTCAATTGGCGACACACCTGTGTAGATACCACTTGGTTTCTCTGCTGTGAGAAACTGAAAGTGTAAATAAGGACCTAAATGTAAAATAGATATTGTGAAATAGGAGGATGTCCAAATGGGAAGGGGAACTAAGTTGGTGGGAGGGAGAAAAAGGAAAAAATGATGGAAAAAGAAGGGAAAAAAAATAGAAACAAAGCTTTTGTAAATAAGGAAGGAAAGCAAGGTTGAAGGGAAGGTTGGGTAGTGGGGGAAAAGAACAGAATCAAGTCCTGTCATGTACAGGTACAAATTCTCTATAATAAAAGTGACCATTGGGTATACCCAAAGCATACCAATAAAGTTTATTAATTAAAAAAAGGAGGGCAAAGCTTTTGTTTAAAATAATTCATGAGGCCAAGAGCTGAAATTTACATAGAAGTATAGAGCAGGAGGAAGAGCATTCTGAAAAGGAGCATTTATGAATGACAACTGAGGCGTGAGCACTTGACACACTTCAGGGTCTGGAAAAATCCCAACATGCCTAGAAAGCAAGAATGAGGTCAAGTGGGACATTTGAGTTCTATGAAGGGATGTGCTAAATTGTGGATGGAATTTTTTGTTCCAAAAGCAGGAAAAATCTTTGTGTTTTAATAGGAGGATATGATAAATTATGCATTTTAAATAGTACTCTGAATGTAGAATTTGCTTTCAAAATTCAATAAACCTTGTTCTATTGCCTTCAGTTGTTTTTAGTATGCAAAGTAGAAGTCTGAGGCTGACTTTAATTTTGTTATATTTTTCTACCCTTTTATGGGAAATTTTTTCATTTAAAAATGATATTTGAAGAATTTCCTTAGGTATAAACACCTTCACTTAAAATTTCCTGGAACATGATGATCTATTTATATGTTTTTAGAATGTTTTTTTTTCAAATTTAAAACATTTTCTTTAGCTATATTTTTACTTATTGCTTCAATTGCATTTATTGTTTTCTTCCTTGGGAATCTGTATAATCTACTTCCTCCTTTAATCTGTCATCATTCTCATTTTATACAGACTGCTACAGTTTGGACTGGTCTGTTTGTTAAAGGGTTGGTTCTCAGGCTGCTGCTGTTGGATGGTGGGAAAGACTTTTAATAGGTGGGCCTAGCAGGAGGCTTTAGGTCATTGGAGGTGTACATTGGAAACAGAGTGTGTGAACCTGTTTTCTTTCTCTTCTCTTCGTTAGCTGACAAATGGGCTTCCTTTGCTTCATGCTTCAAGTCATGCTGCACTGTGCTGCCACAGGGTCTACACAATGGAGACAATCAGTAATGTACTAAGCTTCCAAATCTGTAAGGTAATACACAGCCTTCTTTATCAGTTGATTTATTGCAAGTATTTTTTACAATACTTATCTGATTAAGACATACATGTACTCAAGGACAGACCAACACACAGGTGCTCATGAGCATGTATAGTGTATATACATGTAATATACACAGACATAGAACCACACATAAATATATTTATGCTTACAAATAGAGAGCCTAGTTTGCATAGTTCATATGTGTAGAGGCAAGGAAGGGGAGGGGATCAGAGATGAGGGAAGGGAAGGGAGAAGGAAGCAGGAGAGAGATCTCATCTTTTTATGTTTCTTTCTGCTTTCTTAGAAATTTTCATAATTTAGGAAAGGTGTGCCAGGTAAATTCTATTTTAGTCTGAGATTGCCATTCCTCTTTTAGTAATTTCCACTTTAAATCCATATAGACTGTAAAGGTACAGCCTATGCAAAAAAGCGTGAAGTAGCACAGCCTGGGTTGGAGCTGGTTTAGTACATTCTAGAGCCAGTGAGGAATCAGAGTGTGACTCTATTCTCTGCTGAGTTGAGTCTGCACTCTGTTTTATTCTAAAGACAGAATTGTCCTCAGGAGGTTGTTCGGCCTCTTTTTAGCATTTGCTAAGTCCTTGTTGCCCTATAACATTTTTACTGTATTAAAAACCCAGATCTACCAAAAGGTGAAAATAACATCTAGAAAAACAATTTCCATAAATCCATTGAGGAGCTCATTTTGGCAAGCAGAGAGCTCTTCTGTATGTCCAACTCATGGCAAACAGACTCTTAGAAACCTATGTACCCTTATTCTCTCTAGGAAACACAGAGAATCACATTTTTGAAAAATATCCCAATTTCTTGCAGAGATAAGATTCCTCAGTTGATTTTAATTCTCTCATGTATTAGAAATATACTTACATCCAACATTTCCTGGGCTAGTGAGTCCTTGCCTCTGTCCTTGTAGTATCCTCTGTTTTGTGTGTAGATATGCTATACACACTCTTTAACCAGGGGGATTATTAATGTTTGCAGCATTTTGCTTTTAACCTTTAAGGTATAATTTTTTCCTACATGTTATACTTGGTTTAGGGGAAAAGCTGGGACTACAGAGCCAGGGGCCTGTGGTGAGGTCTTGACGCTCCTTCTCTCAGTTTTGTGACCTTGGTCAGTAGGTAACAATTCTGCGCTTCACATTGTCCATGCGAAAAGAGTAGGTCAGTTCATTTAACCAGCTAATGCATTCAAGCAAATAAAAGAGGCTCTGAAACACTTTGTTATTGTGCATGTATTTGTTATTTTTAGTGTTATCACCAGTTACCTCTTTTCTGAAACTGATGTATTTCTTCCTGCAGAAATGTATTTTAGTTATCACTAAATACCATTTTAGGAATAAAATTTAAATCTTTCCAACTTATAAAGATTTTTCTCAGACTAGGGGTGGTGGCATGAGCCTGTAATTCTAGCTCTTGGGAGGCTGTAAAGAGGTGGACCACTATGAGTCTGATCTAGTAGCAGTGAGACCCTGAACAACCTGTAGTCCCTTTCCTAAAGTACAAAATAAATAAGTATTTTCTCATTAAAGGAGACCAACTACTTTATTTCTTTAAAAATTTAGGCTATATTTCTTTGACCTTACTTCATTTCTAAGGGATCCTCATAAGGCTTTTATTAATTACACACATATCTTAAGAATCATCACCAAAGATGAATAATTTCTTATAGATGTTTAACCCTTGCTACTCTTATAAATATTTTTCTTCAAACAATTACATTCCCATGGGTATTTCTTTTTTTGTTCGTTTGTTTGTTCATTTGCATTGTTGGTTTTTCTAGTAAATGGCATCTTAAGCTATCATTATGCCTCTAGTGCCCACTGATTTGGAGAAAATCACAACCAGTGGAATTTATTGCTCTGATTTTGACCTGAATATTGGCTGTTTTCACTGTAATTTAAGGTACTGTTTTATCCTTTTACTTAGAAGCTATTGGAATGAAAACATTCATGTTGCACATATACTTTTTGACAGTGATGCATGGGAAGGTTATTCTGCAAGAACCAGAAAATATGAGACTTGCCGGAAGAAGTTCAATGTCACAGCCTATTGAAATAAAGAACACCTGATCTTGCATGTTAAAAAGGTGGGCATTCCTTCCCAAAGCTTCACACTAGGCAAAGGATACTTTTCTGGTGTACTGAGAGAAGTTGTCTCTGGGACCGTCACACTTGGAATTCCAGCAGATTACCCTATCATCAAGTCATCAGTGTGCTGCTATTTGAATAAACACAGCTGTTGTTTTCCAAGAAATATGGCTAGGAGCATCAAGGAAAAAAGGGCAATTAGTGTTATTGAAATGGAGGGGTACTCAGGATGGCATATATATATTTATGAGAGTTTTCGTTTCCGAATGATCTATTTACCATGCTGTGTTTGAACAGTGGGGGTATAATGATCCCTTCTCCAAATCCTTGGAACTTTACTTTATGCTGCTATTTGCCTAATATTAATTATGGATAATTTTCATAATTAAATAAATACATATTTTAATTTATATGACCCTGTGCTATCTTCTTTCCAACATTTCCAATAATCTTAAAATTTTTCTGGTGACATGTCCTGAAGGCCCGTATGTGAGGATAGATGCACAGGATAACTAAGTTTTAAAATTCTTCTGATGACTTTCACTCATTTTCCCCCCTTTGGAACCTCTGAAGAACAAAGACGTCATGTGCCAGAGTTGGGAACATGGCTTTTATGTGAGGAGACAGTCAAAGAAGACCTTCAGAGTGGTGCTGTGGGAGGGGTGGTAATCCAGAAGGCTATACCATATACCAGCAGTGCAACCACAGGTGAGGGGTCTCATATTCTTATCTGGAAACTGTTGAATATGGATGCTGAGATCTGTAAAGCCTCTTTACATTTCAGGATGCTTTCAAGTCAGGTCTTCATTATTCAAGTGTGACATTCAGTGCTGACAATCCCATTTATTAGACACCTATAAGAATTGATAATTAATTTATAAATGAACAAACATGTTAGCTGTTTTTGTTCTTTAAGTGTAAATGACAACACTGGCTTTTCTTCAATCTTCATTCATCCCAACCAGTTTGAACTTTCACAATCTTGAGTCTTTAGATGGGTGAGGGTAGTAAAATGCTTGGTTCAGTTTACTTGGTTTAGCAATTAAGGGGAGAATGAAAAGAAGATCAGAAAATGGAATTCAAAGTTCTGTTATTTGCAGATTAACTTCAGGAAAAAGAAAATGAAGTTGAAGAGACAGTGACTTTTGCTTAGAGGGTACTATTGTGGCACATTTAAAAATGGTTTCATTAAAAAGTGCAGAACACACAGAAGCACCCACATGCTTTAGTGCCATGTCCATGATGAACAATTAGGTGTCTTCCACTTTTGTATTTCTAACCAGGGATCTGATCTCATTTAAAGGATAGCCCTCATATGCTTACTTCAATAAGGAGGTTTAAAGAAACCTTGCAGATAAAAGTCATGCACTAGGGCTGAGTACTTTGTTTTCCAGTGTTCCTAAGTAGATGTGAAAGAAAAGCTCATTCAAATCTCATTCAGAAGTCAACCAAAGTCTTGAAACAAGAATGATGCAGCAGTATGAACAGGTGAGGCCATTCAGAGACAAAGATGTTGAGCACGTCAGCTCCTCCATCAGGACAGCAGTGTCTATGCAATGTCTGAGGTCTGCCTGGGCGACCTTGGGTCTAGCCATGAGGCACTGTTGCCTGAACCAACCCTTCCTCATTAATAGTAACAACACACAGTGGTTTAGTGCTTTATACTCTCAAAGCTCTTTGCACTTATTATCTCATCTCTGATCCATTTTTAGGATGGCGGTAGCCTTACCTCATGTCCTTGAGTGTCATCATTTCTTTGGAGACATTATGCTTGGCTGATGGGTCTAGTTTTCTTTCTCGTGCTTTGGGAAAACTATTCAAGGGGCTAAAGTGATGGTTTGGTAAGTAGTTTAACACTTAAAAAGGTTAATCTGGATAGAAAGCTTCTAGTTGGGTCAATAAATTTGAAGGGATTAAATGAAGCAGGGGTTATATGTTATACACTGGTGGCTTCTCTTGCTGCAACTCTACATCAGGAGAACCATTTCCTTCTCTTCTCATTGTCCCAGTTCCTCCTGTAGCTCCTGAGGTAGAAGCATTTATTAACGGAAGAGCAATGGTCCCTTGGGAGTTTAAGTAGCTTATAGGAATCACATATTGTGGGAACTGCAGGAATAAGTGATAGACTAGTTCCTGTGCTGTGTAGACCAGTGTTCTGTGTGTTAGATCTCATCCTGCACTACACATAAGAGCATTGCTCAAGTTCAGATATTTTTCTTGTTCATATCACTTTCCCTCCAGGAACTAAGATGAAAACATAATTCTAAGATTTTATTTCACCTGCTTCATTGCTAGGGTAGCATAGTTTGCTGCATAACTAGGACAAAATCTGAGAGATACAAAATATCAGTGGAAATTTGGGACAAAAGTTGCAGTCTTTCTTCTATCCCCAGGTCTCATTATCTATAAAGTGAAGAGAACTTCTCTTCCTTTTATGTATTGAGGTTCATGATGCTTTTTGTGTTCTGATGACAAAGGAGTACTTGTTATAACCTAGGACCAAGTGTGTTTTTGTGGTTAATATGGCTAATGTCTTGATGTTCAGTGTTAAGAGACATGGTCTGTTGACATTTGTTCATTCAAAAGCCAGCTACTGCTTGTCTGGGTGTGAACTCCTTGGATTATTGAGTGATAGAAGCTAATAAATTGGCACATGAAGTGGTCTGTTAGGTGGCTTTCTACACTGAGTGCCCATGGAATGGCTGAGAAACTAATGCAAAGGAACAAAGGGAAAATAAACAAGGCAGGTAGCAAAGGTAAGTGCCCTTCACTGAGCCAACCTTGGTAATTCTGTTTGTGTTCACCTTCAGCAATTCGCTTATTCTTGAAAAGATCCAGAATGCTGAGTGGGACACAGTGACAAGAACCTTGAACTCAGGAGAGCAGGAAACCACAGTGAAGCCTGTTAGGACTTTGTAGTTTTCGCTTGAGCAGTATTTGTCATTGGTGGATGGGGTTGAACAGATATGTAGATCCCAGACTGCAGGCCAGTGTCCTGCTCCAGGCATTTTCAGGTTGTTCTGAGGTGAGACATCATTCCAGTGCTCACTGGCAGAATAGCCGACTTCCTTGATAAACTTCACTGCTGGCTCAGGAACAGGCCTCAGGGATGCTATCAGTTAGTATGCCTGTGAGCTCTAGGTGAGTTACAGGTGAGTTTCTGTCAGTGAGGTCATTATTTTATTTATTATTTTATTGAATAACAAATAGCAATGAGACAGTTTCAAGACAAATTAACAGGGCAGATTCAATAAATTAATACATTGCAAACCATTTTCGTAATGTTTTGGTACCATACAAGGTACATACATGATATTATACTTACAGATGTTATTATAGCAGATATCTCTAATCAATGAATTAAGAGAGTGTAGCTGTTTACTTATCTTATTTTTCATCTTATTATATCACAGATTCAATAATTAATACTTTCTACCTTGTTATCTTCTTAGTGTTTGTCCATAGTACCAGAAGCTGACATAATATCTTGTCCAATCACTATTAGTGCAAATCTTGCTTCTCATAGAATTATGCAGAAGCACAGCATATTTATCCTAACTGTACTGTTTATATATATACATCATGATTCTTCCTTTGTATAACCCTTTTTTTGTCTAGGCCTGTCAAAGATGGGCACTCCATTGTCATTAAGCCAATTTAGGTGCCTGAACTCGGTGACACAATCCAACACAGTCCAGCATTCTACAATAGTAGTGAGTTATTTGAAGAAGTTGTTGACTGTAGCCATTTACAGCTCAACTTATTATTATGGCCCCATGTTATATACCTCATTTTTATACTTTTTTGCAGAATAGTTAAGACTGAGATAGAGCAACATTTATATACCAAAACATGTAGCTTTTGTTTCTGGTGAGGTCAGTCAAGTCCCCTTGGGGTTTATCTTATAATCCTGTACTTTGCTCTGTAGATCCTTTGTCTATGTCATCCATGTGGATGAGTCACAGCCAATGCTTGACCAGTTTGCTCTCTGTGAGAGTCTGAAAGATTTCCCTCCATGTGACTCTCCCCAGGCACACTATAGATCATTGCTCTGTGGTTCAAAATCTCCTTGTTCAGAAAATTTGGGGCACAACTGAGTTTCATGATGTTGCAGTACAGGTTCACCTATGTCCTGAGTCTTCGGTGACCTTGAAAGGCTAGGGCCACCATGTTGCCTGGCCTTGTGGCTCTTCTATTTCTCCAATTTTGAACTGTGAATTTAGGTTGTTAACCATCCAGAAGAAAAGCTCATTAGTACCCTGCAGCATATGCTGTTCACTTTGCCCTACCTGACTCAATTGTTTTTAGTTGTTGTACATTTCTATTTGTATTTCTTCTTTTCATTTCTTATACTAAGAAGACTATACAATATTTGCACATGTGTTTCTGGTTTATTTAACTTACGAGCATAAGTTCAAGAGGCGTCCACTTCAATATAAATCCTTCAAGTTTATCATGCTTAATAGCTGATTAATACTCCAATATACAAAATACCACATCTTTTTCAACCATTCCTCATGTGATGGACATCTTGGTTGTTTCCAAGATTTTGCTACCACAAATTGTGCTGCTATAAACATAGGTACACATATATCACTATGATATAATGTTTTCAGTTCGTCTGAGAAAATTCCCAGTAGGGGGATAGCCAGCTTGAATGGGATTTCCAGGCCTACTCTTTTGAGGAGTCTCCACATTGATTTCCATAATGGTTGTACCAGTCTATATTCCCACCAGCAGTGGAGAAGTGTTCCCTTTTCCCCACAACCTCTCCAACATTTGCTGTTGGTTGATTTCTGTATGATACCATTCTTTCTGGAGTAAGATGGTATCTCAGTGTTTTTATTTGCATTTCATGGATGGCTAGCAATGTGGAGCATTTTTTCATATATTTATTCGCTTCTTTAATTTCATCCTCTGAGAAGTGTGTATTCATCTTAGTTTCTCACTTCTGTATTGGGTCTTTAACTTTGAGGGCCCTGTTATATCTTAGTTTTTTATATATTTAGGCAGCAGACCTTTGTCTGTTTGCATAGTAGTTAGGATATTTTCAAAATTTGTGGGTTGTCTTTTCACTTTGTTGACAGTTTCTTTTGATGTGCAGAAACTCCTCAAGAAGAGCTGATCTCAGTTGTTGATTCTATCAAGTGTTTCCCTTTCATGTTTGTTCATGAACTCTTTACCTACCCCTATGTCTTCAAGAGTTCCTCCTACTTTCTCTTCCAGGAGATTGAATGTTTCTGTTTTAAAGTTTAGATTTTTAATCCATTCTGGCTTCAGCTTAGTGCATGGTGATAGAACTGGGTCAAGTTTTAGTTTTTGGCATGTAGAAAGCCAGATTTTCCAGCACCATTTGTTAAAGAGGCTATCTTTCTTCCAGTGAGAATATTTGGCCCCTGTATCAAAAATCAGATGGCTGAGTGTGTTTGTTGATGCCTCTGTATCTTCTAATCTATTCCATTGATCCTCAGGTCTATTTTGTTGCCAGTACCACATTGATTTTATCACAATGGCTTTGTAGTATAATTTCAAGTCAGGAATTGTAATGCCTGCTATCTTGTCTTTATTGGCCAAGATTGCCTTTGCTTTTCTAGGTCTTTTCTGGTTCCAAATAAATTTTAGGAACGATTTCTCTAGGTCTGGAGGTATGTTGGTGGCAGCTTGATAGGAACTGCATTAAATCTGTACAACAATTTTGGGAGTATGGTCATGTTTACAATGTTGGTTCTTCCTATCCAGGAGCATGGAATATTTTTCCATTTTCTGAAATCCTCTATAATCTCTTTTCTTAGGGTGTTGTAATTTTCTGTGAAAAGATCTTTGACTTCCTTGGTTAAGTGAATTCCAAGGTATTCCATTTTTCGCGGTACTATTGTAAAAGTTATTGTTTCTATTGTTTCCCTTTCAGTGTGCTTGTTATCTGTGTAGAGGAATGCTATTGACCTCTGAGTACTAACTTTGTATCCTGCTATGCTACTGAATTTTTGTATCAGTTCTAGTAGTTTCTTGGTGGAATTTTTTGGGTCTTCCAAGTAAAAAATCATGTCAGCAGCAAATAGTGATAATTTAACTTCTTTTTTTACCTATTCTTATTTCTTTTTTTTCACTCTTATCTAATGGCTGTTGCTAATGATTCCATAACTATATTGAATAGGAGGGCAGATAGAGGACATCCTTGTCTTGCACCTGATTTAAGAGTAAAAGATTTCAGTTTTTCTCCATTTAGGATTATATTAGCTTTTGGGTTATCATAGATGGCTTTTATCAAGTTGAGGTAGAGTCCATCTATTCCAATTTTCTTTTTTTTTTTTTTTTTTTTTTTTTTTTTTTTTT
>PVKA01046454.1:0-14928 GCA_004027165.1 Ctenomys sociabilis
TTTATTTATTTATTTATTTTGTCATTTTGAGACAGGGTCTCACTATGCAGTTCAGGCTGGCCTCGAGCTCACTTTGTAGCTCAGGCTGGTCTCGAACTCACAACAATCCTCCTGACTCAGCCTCCCGAGTGCTGGGATTACAGGCATGCACCACCACGCCCGGCCTTACCCTGGAAATTTAATCTCTTTAATTCTTACAACATTCTAATAGGGCAGGTAATATTGTTACTGTCCATGTTTTACAGATGAACAAAGTAGGTTGAGTGAAAATAGATTTTTATTTGTATTTATTTTTTGTATTGTAGAGAAGATTCTACCAGGTGTTCTGGGTCGCAGTGCTAGATTGGACTCATAGTGATGTGCCTGTTTACAGCCTCCCAAGAGCTGGGATTACAGGGGTGCTCCACCACACCCAGTCTTAATTACTGTCTCAGTGCGCCCCGGGGGCGGGGCCAGCACAGCTGGTGTTTTAATCTGATGAGCTATTTGGCTGGCCCTCAAATTAAATATTATTTATTTGGTACAGGGTTTCGCTATGCAGCTCAGACTTATAGTGATCTTCCTGTCTCATCCTCCCTAGCGCTGTGATCACAGGCGCGCACCACCACACTTGGTCTCAGAGGTCGACCGGGCGCCCCCTGGAGTTTCCAGGCTGGCTCGGTATGTGGTACTGGGGATCAAACCCAGATCCTTGCACTTTCCAGGCAGGTGCTTAGGCCGCTGAGCTATCTCCCCGGCTCGAGAATAACGAATTTGACCAAAGTCATACAGCTTGTGAGAGGCAGTCTGGATTCAACCTAGACAGACTGATGAGAGAGCCAAATTGTACCAAGAGATTTAAAATTTCTAAGTGAGAAGGAGCTAAAAGTATAACAAAAGTAATTGGATGCTTGAATTTCATGGCAACTTAAGAGACTGAGATAATTTACGCACTCATTTAACAACTGAGCATCTAATATGTGCAGATACTGTTCTAGGCTCTGGAGTTATGAAATGGCTCAAAAGAGATTAGTAAAAAGTCCTCATAGTGTATATAGCTTTTAGTGGGGAAATAATCAACAAGCAGATAAGAAGTAAAATATAGTAAGTGGCACAGAGAAATATTTAAGGCACAAGAATTGCAGCTGAAATATTAGGTTGCATGACCACAAGAGGTCTCAATGTGAATGGGACAAGTGATAAAGGACATGTACGATGTGTGCAGGAGACACCCACAGAAAGCAAAAGACAGGCCTGGCTTGGGAGGTCATTCTAGGTGCATGTACAGAGCAGAGTTAGAGGCCAGGGTGAGTGTGTCAGGCTGAATGAGGAGTTACCAGAGATGAAATTATATGGATCTAGAGCTCATGGGAATGGATTTTAATTTTATTCTGATATACAAGCCACTGAGCAATTTAGGGCTGAAGAGGGACACATGTATCTGACACAGCTGGACTCTGAATGTGTGGGAGACTGATAGATCAGTGGGAGCAGAGATGCTCTGGAGATTCTTCACGGTTCACGTGGAATGTGAGACAATCTGGGCTAGAATGGCAGCAGCAGGGTGGAGAAACACAGTTGGAGCTGACCGTTTTCCAAGTTAAATCTGTTGGGCTTTCTTAGTGTGGGAGAGAGCAGCCACGTCTAGCATAGTGTTTATTGAGGGGATTTACTTCTTGCTGGTATCTATATTGTTTCTCTTTAAATGTAATTCCCCAGGACATACAACTCAGGAATAGAAAGACCAGTCGCTTTGAAGCTAGCAAAGCAGAGGGCACGCAGCACTAGTGCTCATGTACTCATAAGTGGCTTTTGAAGTTTTTGCTTGTTCTTCTTTGAGCTACAATGTATCATTTTCAGATTGCAATATTTTTTCAGGTCATAAGATATTAGAAACTTCAAGTCAGTTGAGAAAGAGAATTATTTTCAGATTTAGAAAAAATCATGTTTACCAGAAATAGTAGCTGACACTGGAAGATAAAGACAAAAACAACTAAAATATGACAAAAATGTAAAACATAGCTAAGTGAGGATGCTTGGTACAGGATGTAATGTTTCTTAGAGCCTCAGAAGATATTGTTAAAATAGGAACTAGTGTAATGGTTTTGTGCCATTAAAACCAAATTAGATTGTTTTGAACTTCTAGGTCAAGAAAGAAGAGAGGTAAAGTGATAGATGTTTTGCCCCTTAGAGAAAGAAATGTGTTGTGCTTGCTTAGCTACATCAGTTTCTAGGGGAGCAGAGACAGTATTCTGGCACATGAACAAAGCTGTGTTCATATCTTCTAGTTTTCTACCTTAGGCAGCTGGCTCAACAAAGAAGAAAGTGTAGAGGTTTGTTTTACTCCCCCTTCTTAAAAATTTTTAAACTATCTCAAGTCCAAAACCTTAGTGTCATGGTTTGTATCTAATGTTCCCTCAAAGCCTCATGAGCTCATAGGTGGGGCGTTTTCAGAGGTGGCTGGATCTAGAGTGTGTTCTGCTGGGAATGATTCATGGTCCAATGCTAGGATCAGGGTCCCTAGGATTAAGGACATGAGTGCTACCTATCCTAAGTAGACTGGATAAGATATAAGGGACAGAAAGACTGTGGCCATCCCTTGTTTCTTTCCTACCTTCTGCCCACCATGAACTATCTCTCCTCTTCAATGTCCCTCTGCTCTACCTCCCTGCCTTGGAGCCAGTTGACTATAGACTGAAACTTGTACAACAAACTGTGAGCTAAATAAACCTTTTATTGTTTAACTTGGGTTTTAGATATTTTGCCTCAATAACAAGAAATGTCACTAAGACACCTAGGGGTAACCAAAAAGCTCTCACCAAGCTCTAAGGACTCTTAAGAACCAAATTCCTTTGAATTGTTAGTGTTAAACCAAAAACTATAGTGTCCACACACTTTAAAAAGTCTTTTCTTTATTGATTTGGTTCAGGGTCTCACTACACAGCTTTAACTCACAGTGATTCTTCTGTCTCAATCCTTCCAGTGCTGGGATTATAGGTGTATATGCCACCATGCCTGGTCTCAGTGGCTGGCTTGAGCAGAGCCAGCATAGCATGGGATACCAGGAATTGAACCCAGGTCTTTGTGCTTGCCAGGTAAGTGTTTAGACCACTGAGCTGTCTCTCCAGCCCATGACACATGTTTTGTAACTGAAGAAATTAGAAATTTCAGGCTGGGCCTGGTGGCACATGGTGGTAATCCCAGCCCTTGGGAGGCTGAGGCAGGAGGATTGTAAATTTGGCAGTTCTTTGCTCTATAACAGCCTGAGCTATAGAGTGTGCTTAAGGCTATCCTGGACTACATCTGGGGACCCTGTGTTAAAAGAGAAAAATGATCAAACAAACAAGCAATTTCCATGCTCCTGTCTCCAAACCTAGTTAGCCTTCTGCCTTCGCTATCCCTTCCACTAAATACATTTCCCCAAGTGTTTGGGGAAGTGGTAAGGTTAACCCTAACAATGAGGTGATGAAGAGGAACAGTTTCTGTCTGGGCAGGGCTGTGGCCCTGTCTATGCTACCAGCCACCTGCACTGCTCTACCTTCTCAGTGTGGACCCTATGCCAGCTCCCCAGATGATGGTGTCATTGTGTACTGCAAACACACACTATAAAAATAAATACCAAAACAGGAAAAACACAAATGTGGACATCGCTGTTTTTCTCACATCTCCATTTTCTTTCCTTCTACCTAGTGAAAACAGGAGATTAGTGGGTGGGTAGTGTGCCAACTCTGCTCTTCACTTATCTGGAAAAGTTGCTGAGGAATATTTCATTCTCCAGTTAGCTGACTGCATGGAGCAGTAATGATTCAATGTAATGTATATTCTATATGTAAAGTTTTATGCTTCATTTGTTTATTTCTTTCAGATTTATTTATTTATTTATTTATTTATATTTTTTGTCTTTTTGAGACAGGGTCTCACTTCAGTTCAGGCTGGCCTTAAGCTCACTTTGTAGCTCAGGCTGGTCTCGAACTCACAACAATCCTCCTGCCTCAGCCTCCCGAGTGCTGGGATTACAGGCATGCGCCACCACGCCCGGCTTTTCTTTCAGATTTATTTTTATAACTTCAAAGAAATTTGGGCTGTTTCCAGTTAGTCATAATTTACAATAGTGATGGAGGAATCTACACTGTGAATTTCACACACTGCCTTTCACAGAGCAAGTAAAATATTGGTTTAATATTACAACCCCAAGGGCTGGCGGTATAGCTCAGCAGACTACAGCGCTTGCTTAGGTAAGCTCAGCGGCCAGGGTTCGATCCCTGCTTCTGTTTGCCGCGCCGGCCCCGCCTTCGGGTGCGCTGAGCCGGCGATGGAGTCCGGGAGGGGTGGCGCGCACCTGTAATCCCAGCACTAGGGAGGCAGAAAGCAGGAGGATCACTGTGAATGTGGGCTGCATAGTGAGACCCTGTGTACAAAAAAAAGAAAAATAAAAAAATATTACAACCCCAATATTGGAGTTTCTGGGACATGAGCATCTTTGTGAGGTCCCAACAACATGGACTCCGAACTGCAGTTGCTCAGGGATGAGGGCAGCTTTGCACAGAGGTGGTGTTTCGGATTTGGGTGAGATGGAGACACCAACCCCCCAGCGTGACGGGGTCGTTGTGCCTTGCAAACACAATGACCCTTCCTTTGTGTCAGCATTTTAAGCTGGAACGCAGACCGCCGAGCGGTACAAAACTGCCGCAAAATAACAGAGGCCTAGTAGATGACGCGCCCATGCACCTGCTCTTTTAGCTGCAGGATGTATTTATCTCCGGCTGGCTTCACTGTGCTTCCCAAGATGTAATACGGCCAAGCTGAGGATGGTGCGCACAGCAGGTGGGGAGAAGCTGTCCCGGTTTGCTCTCATTCCATGCCTCATATACACATTTTACAATTGCGACTAGGAAATGAGGCTCAAGAGTTTTAGACAGGGGACTGAAGACCAAAGAGTGCCCACAATCTGTTCACAGCCAGGCAGACAAGCTTCAGGATTCTATTGCAGTCCACTGTAGGTCCAAAACCCACAGCTCTCCAAGGCTGCATTACATGGGGCCGACTGAGCTGCCCCACAGCACGAGCCCGCCCCCCCCCCCCAAGACTCTGAGCTTGCGGGAGCTCCCCGCAGTCAGCCTAAGCAAGGCCCAACAAACACTAACCCTTTCCTCAGATGCTTTTTTGCAAGAAACAGTCCTGGGATCAAACACAACATTGCTTAGATTCCTAATCTCATGGTGAAAGAACTGTAAAAACATTCCCCCAATTTGTCTTGTTTAGAAGGCTTACTGACCTGTGGGATGGGTGGGCCCTTAGGCAGTGTAAATAAACGCTCACACAGTGGGGGATAGATAAGCACCTGAAAGTAGGGCAGCTATCACCAGCTCTTTAGCACTTCTCCTGTAAGAGGGCCTAGTATTTGCTAAATACATGACAAGTACGCCAACAAATGAAGCCTCCACTCCAGCTACCCTGATAGTCTGTCTGGGGAGGAAAGAACAAGCACAGACCTGTGCTCACTCAAGGCAGAAAGAAAAACCTTACCCTTCTGTACCTTCTCTCTGAGCCTTTATGCAACCTTAATGATCTTCACAATGAGCTACAGGAAGATGAAATACTGGGAGAAAGAAACCATTTATGTAATGTCTGCTACATGACACAAGGCACTTTTTCTATGTTGTTCCATTTAATTTTCCTATCAGCTATATAAAGTAGGTCTTATTGTCTTGACTTTTTGAAATGGTAATACAAGTTCAAAGGAAATAAGGAGCTCACCAAGATCCAAACCTGATAAGCGGGTCAGAGTCTAAATCCAGGTTGGTTTGACTCTAAACATCCATGTATATGTTACCTTGTTTTCCATAGAGAGGAAACTGTATTAGAGTGAATTATATAACATTTCCTGCCAAGTATGAACTAACCATAAAATAAGCTTTAACTTGATTTATCAGGATGCTTGTGATAAGCTCCACCCCCCAAAAAACCCCAGTTAAAATGTCAGATAATCAGTTGGCTGCATTTAGTACATTTGTTGCTACATAATGGATGTATTATATTAATATATAATTAAATATAAATAAATAATTTTATTGACATTAGTTATTAAAGTAAATGATAATATAAATTATGATTTAGTATTTATAAATACTTTTGTATGAGAGGTAAACACCCATGTAACCAGATGAACTCCAGACTTACTGTCAAATGATCAATGAGGCATAGAAACAATGTACAAATAAGATGTACACTGAATAACAAATGAGTGTGGCTGTGTCTAATATAATTATCTATGTCATGTGTTATAATAATGTGTATGAACAGGACACATGAACAGGAAGTGCTTATTAAGATCTCTGGGGTTTGAAATGTAGTTCAGTGGTACAGTGCTGGCCTAGCATGTGCAAGGCCCTGGGTTCAATCCCCACTACCACAAAAGAAACAAAAAAGATGCTTGAGTTTAAGATCTCTGTTGCTGGACCTGAGAAATTGTCTCATTAGGGCTAATGCTTCTATAGGGAATGGAGTTGCAAGATATTCAGGCCAGATTTGGGGGTTTGGAGAGATACGATGTTCCAGAAGATGGCATGACTATATTTGAATACATATCAGTTAGTGTACTTGAATAAATAAATGTAGATTGTCATACATGAACAATGTACATTGTCATACACAAAAAATAAAGATATCTTCTGAAAATAAGCCTATTTTGTTTTTTGGAGTAAAAGTTCATATAAGAGCCAATCTTATTTTTGGGAAATACAGCACAGAAACTTCAATGTTCTTTAAATATGTTGTGGATATTAATTGATTATACTGTACTTATTGAAATACAACACTTCAGACTACTTTCCTCTTGCTGATGGGGTCATCTCCATTACAAAAATAAGCAAAATAAATCAGTTGCAAACAGTATGAAAGTGCTCTGCAGGTGTGAAAGCTGTGTTACTATCCTGTTTTTGAAGAAATAGTCTCCTTGCGCATTTCTTAGTTCCTTCATTTTGTCAAATTGTCAAAGACAGAAAAACTTATGGTCTTGCTTTAGAAGAGCTGGGCAGAACTGGCAATGTTTGATTAAAGGCCTGAACCAACTTGGAGAAAATCGTGCTTTGTGCAGTATACATTTTTGTCTGATAGGCAATGTCTGAAAGTGTGTATGAGGGTAATTATCCAGGGAAAATATAGGTCAGGAAAACCAAGAAATGAATCACTAACAGAAAGAAAACCAAAAGAGTCAGCATACTTTAAATTTTAGGGTTTTTGTGAATGAGTTAAGAGATGAATTAGAAGCATTTTAATATCTGTGAGATAAAAATGTGTTAAGAAAATAGAAAACATAAATTTCCAAGTAGTTTCATTCTTTTAAATGGTTTCAAAAGATATTTGACAGGAAATGATGACCATAAGTGGTATAAAACCAATAATAACTAATATTAATAAGCTCTTACAATGTACTGAACATATGTTAATCCCATACCGTGCTTTATCTTGTTTCAAACTTGGGAGTTCTAGTGAGTAGTGTCTTTTCTTCTGAATGGCAACTATGCAGAAAGCTGGAATACAGTTTCTTCCTTTAATAGGCCAGATGTCCTCATATTTGCAGCTTGCTTCCTACCTGTCACTGTCCTTATGTGGGAAGAGGTCTTGGGTTTTCATGCCTGTTCTGTCTTAAGTGCCTCTCCCACTAGCATGTACAGAACCCCTGCCATTCTGTTTTCTTAATCATAGAGCAATACATCTTACACCATTATGGACAGTAAGACCAAAATGTGTTTCTTCCTTACTGGAAGCAGAATAAGAGCAGATACATTTTTAGGTACATTTTCAGATGGAGACAGGATGTCAACCAGGACCTAGTAATTGTCTTAGGGTACACCAGCACCTTTGTGGTTTTGCAGACACCATGGCTTTGTCCTCTAGTGGCTGCACTGTTATGAAGGCACAGATATTCTCCCTGCCTGCTTTATGTTATCCAGCTGTTACCAGCTACTTCTTCCTAAATAATTTGAATTTCATGAAAGAAAGAACATGACTACTTAACTAGTCAGTATTTCATACAGGATGCCAGTCCTGGGCTGGGTATTTCCTGATCAGTGTTTGCCAGGAAAAACATCTATCCCCTGTCTGCCATGGCCAGGGAGAAAGAGTAAGATGGCATAAGGCAGGACTAGGAAACCTAGAGGGTGAGGGGGATGACATGCTTTTGGAAGCTTCTAAAAAAGCATTACAACTATTAGACACCTTTCTTGACCTATCCAAAATAAGCTTCTTGAGGCAATTGTGCCAAAAAGGTTTAAAAAGTTATTTTACTAGTGATGAATAATAGACTTTTATCTGTGGTCAGATGACTTGAAACCACTTTAGTATTTAGTATTTAGTTTTTCTAGTTCCTTAGAAAAACCAGTATCTAAAGTGAAGTTATGATCACACAGTTCTGGATGAACACAGATGTTAGGTGGCAAAAGATGAGCATACAGTTCATGTTAGAGATATGCACAGCATATGACAGGTATGGACTCAGCACCATTATGGGCCCAGAATATGTGGCTTTCTTAGCTTCTAAAGTCTGTTGCATGGTAGAGATGGTCTGACACATCCTAGATAGCTCACTTGGAAAATCTGCTTTGGGGTAGTGAAGAATGTATTATCTGAGTCTTCCTGGCTATCTTGGCCTTTGATATTTGCCCTTTTCTAAGGGTGATGCCTTATTCTGGGTGTTCAGAGAAACACACTCAGATGTATATACATAGAACATACACACATAGAAAAAGATTTTAAAGAATTTTTAAATTTTTTATTACTAGGGTTTGAGCCCAGGGACTTTGTACTGAGGTATATTCTAAGCCTTATTATTTTTTAAATTTTGTAGTTAGGTGTGCTGAACCTAATCCTAGTAGTCTACAGGGTGAGGCAGGAGGATTGATGCAATTTTCCTTAGCTACATAGTAAGTTCAATGCCAGCCTAAAGTTTTAATTTTTATTTTGTGATAAGGTATTGCCTAATTGCTAGTCACCCAGTTTGGGATCAAATTTGCTATCTTCTTGCCTCAGCCTTCAAGACTATTGTGGTTACAGGTATGTGTAACCCTGTGCCTAGCTGATTTATTTTAAGGAAATGGTTCATGTGCTGATGAAGACAGACAATCTCAAGATCTGCAGCTGGCCAGAAACCCAGGAGAACCTGCAGTGTATTCCAAGCCCCTGAGTTGGCAAGCTCAGTGACCCAAGGTCACTGATGCTTCAGTTGGAGGCGGAAGGAAGGAAGCATAATGTCCCAGCTGCAAGGAGACAGAAAGGATGTGCTTTTTCTGTTCTCAGGGGGCAGCCTGTTAGTTTGATTCAGACCTTCAACTGTGCCATGAGGCCCACCCCCATGGGTGGTCTACTGATAGATGGAATGTCAGTTTTGTCCTGCAACCCTGCAGACATACTTAGAGTGATATCTGATCAAGCTGAGTGAGGCTGAAACACAAAATTAACCATTACAGATGGTACTTATTTTTTATGGTTAGCCAAATAATTATTTTCAAAAGAAAAAGCAAGAATCTTTTTTGGTATTGTAAGTTCAGCTCAGCAGAGCAAGTCTGTGGTTGTCTGCTGTGCCATTGTGATTGTGGAGCCCAAGGCATAGCAGTCCACGTTCAGATTACTGTTTCCCAGGAAGATGATGTGACCTGGGCCAAGGCCAACACTCTAGGGTCAGCTTGGAGTGAAAAAAGCAATCCAGGGCTTTCAGTATGGAATAAGACTTGCTCTTGAAGCCGAGGTTCATCTATACCATCTCCCCATCTAGTGCTGTGAGGCAGTGTGGAGTGCATGGGGTCCTTGAGACCCTTTTGAGAGTCCTGAGGTTAAAATTACTTTTATAGAAATTCTAAGATGTTATTTTCCCCTTTCACCTTCTCTCTTGCCTCACTGCATGGGGGAATTTTCCAGAAGCTCTGTGATATACACTACACCAGTAGGATGCAAGGAGGGAAAGATCTGAGGGGCTAGAAGCTTTTGGCCAGAATGCAAGGAGATTTACAAATACATAGCATCATGACACTGATACTAAATTTTTATTTTGGGAGATAGATTTTTATATAAATATTTTATTTATACTATGTTATAATTAGCTTATTGTTGCTATTTGAAAAACAGTAAATGGGGCCAGTGAGATAGGTCATCAGACTAAGATCTTGCTTTGGCAAGTACAGGGGCCAGGCTTTGATCCCTGGTGCCACATGCTATGCTGGTGCTGCCCCTGGGGCATGTTGAGCTGGTGACTCAGTCCAGGTATGGTGATGCACACCTGTAATCCCAGAAGTGGGGAGGCTGAAAACAGGAGGATCACTAGGAGTTAAAGCTGCATAATGGTACCCTATACAAATACATAAATAAAAGTAAAAAAGTAAATGTTAAAAGAATCCACTTTTAGAGAAAAATTCTGCAGAGCAAAGGATATAAAATTAGATAACCTATCTCAACAAAATGATAATGTGAATCTAAAGGGAAGATTCTGGGAACTTCTGTTCTGAGATTTCCTATGTTGCAGTAAGTTTAATTGGATCTGTGTCTAATGTTGCTTCTGTACAGTCTACACTTACATCAGAATCTCCCTCATGAATTTAATGCTTTGAACTAATCATTCACAAACACTTGCTGGATGTTTTCTGTCAACTACTCAACTACTCAGCTTAGACGCTGTGATTACAGAGATCACAGCCCTTTTTTCAGGAGTGAACAGTCAGCAAGAGTCAGATGGGTAAAGAATTTAGGTGTGGTGTAGTGGGGCAAGGCCAAGAACTGTTCTACCATATACATTTTAGAAGTTGGTTTTCCTAGCAAGCCAGAGTTTATTTAGCTTAATTTTGTGCAGAGTAGAGTGATAGGGATATAAAATTATGCTGCAAATAATCTTGCCTTCTAGAAGCTCACAGCTATTGCTGACACACACACACACACACACACACAAATTAGCTGTGGTAATTTAAGGTCATATGAGATTAACTGGAAACTCATTACTTGTAATAAATAAAGCCATGTTTCACAAACACATTTTCAGTCTGTCAGAGGACACAGCTTCATCCCGTAGCAGATATAAAGCTGAGTCACAAAGCAGCTTAAGTAAGTCTGACCAGCAGAGTGGGCTTCATGCAAGAGAGGAGGAAGTGTTTCAAGGGGGAAGGCAGAGAACAGCATAGACAGTTTTTTATTCTCTTGAGGTCTAAAATCCTCTTTTTTAAAAATAAAATTTCAAGTTTCTGAAATTGAATTCATGGCAATAGCCTCCAAGCATATGCATTTTAAAAGCTAAAGTACATGACTGAAAACACAGTGTTCTCAGTAATAATCTGAAGGAGAAAGGCAATAGAGTGTGTGTCAATACAGAATGCTGGAGCATGACTGCACAAGTAGCCCACATGAAGGAGTCAAACATTTGCACCTCTGTCTAATGGCTACCATGAAACCAAAGGAGCAAAATTATAAGCTTTGCTGAAAAAGTAGAGGAAAATGAGAGAGCAGAGGCACAGAGCACAGTAAAATAAAATCTGGAGTAATGGCAGGCTGGGAAGTCTCTGGATGATAACAGAAAGAGGGAAGGAGCCCTAATTGTAGGAGAAATAACATGTAAAGACAGATTATAGATTGTTGAAGTGAGAAAATAAGGAAGCACAAAATTCTTGCAGAAAAGCTCAACTTATATGAGTGTATGCCAAGTAAGTCCTTGTTTTGCATGGGATGATGTTGACAGAGACTTCCAGAGAACAGATTCTTTCTTGAAAAAATCACACTGAAGTATATGTTCTGTCTGGAGTACACACATATTTTGACAATCAATAACAAACTGGAGATCTGTGGAAAAACAAATAGTAGTACAGAGGATGACAGAGAAATTTCACAATACATATTTGAACTGTAAGTTAAAAATGAGTTTTGGGTTGGGTTAGGTAGAGCTTGCTCACTATAGTTAAATTATATGTGATTTCCTTAATTAAAAAAAATGGTGCAAGGATTGAACCTTTGCATGTGCTTGGCGAACACTGTGCCACTGAGATACAACCACAACTTTTGAACAGGAGAATGACTTAATAGCTAGAAGCCCAGTATGGTGGTACAACATGTTCTAGCTGCTCAGGAAGCTGAGGCAGGATTGCAAGGTTGAAGCCAGCCTTGGAAGCTTAGGGACATCCTGCCTGAAAATAAAAAATGTAAAGAATCAAAGATATAGCTCAGTGGTTGAGCACTTATATGGCATGTATGAGGCCCTGAGTTCAAGCCTCAGTGCTGCAAAACAAAAAGAGAGAGAGAGAGAGAGAGAGAGAGAGAGAGAGAGAGAGAGAGAGAGAGAGAGAGAGAGAGACAAACAGGCAATTACAAGGTGTAATATTTTTAAAAAATGTATTTGGTAGAGGGCCTATAGGGTCTCACTATGTAGATTGGATTTGTAGTGATTCTCCTGTTTTCAGTCTCCAGAGCACTGACACTCCACAACATCCAGGTTCAAATGCCATTTCAGCATGCCCTGGGGGTGGGGCTGGCACGGTGCACCAGAGATTGAATCCCCAACTGCTGCGCTGTGTGTAAGCTTTGGTCTGTTGAGCTGTCTAGCCAGCCCACAGTGTGTAATTCTTACAACAGTCTTCTTATGTCACAAAATTAAATAGTAGAATTACTACCAAAATATAGTGAGAACTTTTCATTTTATGTATATTAATTAACAGTAATTGTGGATCAAGTTTTCACTGAAAGATACTTGCCATGGCTATAAATGTAATGATAGAGACTACCTGGGCCACCAGACCCTGAAGTGACCCACAGCACAGGCCAAGCGTGGAACTCTTCAGCAGAACTCTCTGCAAAGAGGATAGAGGCAAGACCCTCCCAGCTAATTCAGGAGTGGAACATCTTGCCAGTGTGACACAAAGAGTTCACCTGCAAGGCTGCAGCAGGAAGAAGTGGAAGACAGCAGCCAACCCAACCACACACACCTAGAGGAGTCTGAACTTCATAGATCCAGACCTGGTGCTAAGCTAGTAACTCTAAGCTCTACACCAAAGATCAAAAGTCAGTGGTACACAAAATGACAAAGAGAAGGAACAAAAAGCAGTCTCAGGGCCTGAGTACACCCAGTACAAGTGCAGAAGACACTAGTACAGAGGAAACTGGAAATCACACACCTGAAATCTCTGAAATAATAGCACTGGAAGTAAAGAAACAACTGTAGAAAAGTATAGAAGATATCAGATCAGAAATATTTTCTGAAGTAAAAATGTAGTGATAACTATAATCAAAGAAGTACTAAGTGCTTCTAAAGAATACAGTGATAAAAAATAGAGCAGAATATACAAATGATGGAATCCCTGAATAAGCAATATAGGAAAGAAATAGAATGTATGAAACAGACCCAAAGTGATGTACAGGAAATTAAAACCTCAATCACAAGCTGGCAAATCCGTTTGAGTGAAAGTAAAAATAGACTCTGACTTTAAAGACACCATTGTAGCTAATGAAAAAGTAAGCAAAGATCTCTTAAAAACAACTAGGATGTAGGAAAACATAATTTTCTGCAAGATAATGCAAAGATGAAGAATGTGAGATCAATAGGCATCAATGAGAAGGAAGGAGTCAATACAAATGATATAAAAAGAATATGGGCAGAAGTAATAGCACAAAACTTCCCAAACATGGGAATCTGACATTCAGTAACTGAAGCATAGAGAACTACAAATAACATCAACCTAATTAAAACCACTCACAGATATATAATAATCAAGATCCCAGAAATTCAGCACAGGAACAGTATATTAAAAGCCACTAAAGAAAAGAAACAGATCACATTTAAAGGAAAACCCATCAGAATAATGGCAGATTTCTCTTCACAAACCATCAAGGCAAGAAGAGCATGGAGCAAAGTAGTTTAAGTTTTGCAAGAAAACAAATTTCAACCCAGACTGATATACTCTGCAAAACTCTCTTTCAAGTATAATGGAGAAGTAAAATACTTCCATGACGAAGAACACCCAAAGAATTTCATGATGACAAAGCCAAGTCTACACAAACTACTAAATGATGTTCTTCTAGAGAGGGAGCAAAATGATCACAACCCCATGAACTAGAATGGAAAGAACCCAAAAAATAGGGGAAACAATTAAACATAGGAGAATAAGAGGTATACAATAGTAGAATTTCAGTTATTCTTTTATATACAGCAGGAAAATATTTCCATCAGCACACTCTACAAATGGACTTCTCTTGCACCCTTTGGGTCCAGATTCCATATGGGTCTACAGGACATAGCTATAGCTCAGTCCCACAAGTGACACCTGGCCACCAGTAAATGTCATGGTCATTATCCATGTCCACAACACAATAGCACTTTGTGCGATATCCTATCCCCAAACTGTCAGAAGTGTTGGTCATTTATTTGTCATTCTAGCATTTATCTTATGTTTTATTTTTAGTATTTCTTTACTATGATGAAAACTTTTTCTTAGTTCAATTGTTTGAAACATTTAATTTTTTATTAATTAGTATTTAATTTTCTGAGTAATGCTGGATATTAATTTTTGTTTTAAGATCTATACTATATCTTTGAATTACAATTTATCTAAAAGACATCATATGATATCTTCTAGTATTAGAAACTTTAAAAAGTATACTTCCATTTTCTGTTGACTTTATATTACTTCTTCCCTGTCCTTTATACATACATATGCACATATATATATATATGAAAAAAATATGTGTATAACCCTACTTAAGATTAGTACTGTTTCATGGAAATCTTCAATGACCTTTTAAATAAGGATTCATCTAATATATTTTATATAGCCCTGCATAACTATCACTTTGAGAGCTCTTTATTGTACATCCAGGAGCATACTGTATGTTCTCTTGCCTTTTGAATTGTGCTCTTTGTTATTTCCTATATGCTACATCTGGAGGCATTAAAAAATTTCAAGTTTGTATAACTAGAAAATATTT
>PVKA01046455.1:0-14913 GCA_004027165.1 Ctenomys sociabilis
TACAAGGTTTACAGGATCTCACAACATAGAATGGACTTCTAGTGATCCTTTCTCTTTTTCACCCTCCTGAATGGTGGGATTATAGGCATGCTACCACGCCCAGTCTCAATCACCATCTAAGCAAGTTGGGGTGGGGGTGCTGGCATGACAAGGGGATCAAACCGCAGCCACTGAGCTCTGCCTAAACAGGAGCTTTAATCCACTTAGCTATTTGGCTGGTCCTAACATCAAATCACTTGTATTCTGACTATAACTATGTTAAAATTTAAGCACAGTTCAATCAAGAAGGTGGAAAATTTGGAGTCATAAATGATTTAGATACTAGTACTTAGTACTTTTCTGTAAATCTGCTCAATATTTAAATAAATATTGCCCGGGCTGGGGAGATGATTCAGTGGAATAAGCGCTTCCCTGGCAAGTGCAAATGCCTGAGTTCAATTCCCAGTTCCACCAAAATAAATAAATAAATAAATAAATATTTCCAAACTGCTGAAAATCCAGAATAAAAGGTCTTCTAAAATAATGTGCAGGGCTGGGGAGATAGCTCAGTAGAACAAGCACCTGCCTGGCAAGCACAGGGTCCTGAGTTCAAAAACAAACAAACAAAAAACCATGGGGTTTGGGAGGGCATGGGCCTCAGAATTTGAGCTCTTATTCAAATCGGCTCAAGCTATGGGATCATTATGTTAAGTGAAATGAATCAAACACAGAAGCCTAAGTATTTTTTTTTATATGAGACACCTAAATATTAAATGTGGATAACAGGACAGGTGACAGGACATAGATCTTTCTCAAGAGGAAGAGGATCAAGAGCTGAAAGGAGAGGGCCAGGGAGATGGTACAGTAGAATAAGCACTTGCCTGGCAAGTACAAGGAACTGAGTTCAATCTCCAGTTCTGAAAAAAAAAAAAAAAAAAGAGCTTAAAGGAGGAGGGAGGGGAGAGGTGAAGAAGGAATGAAGATGTGTTCTGTGTGCAAAACAGCTCCTCCAGGAACATGGCTCGTAAATAACATGGCTTCAGACAAAGGTTTCCTTGCAGAGGGCACTATGTGCTACCACACTCCTCATGCTTGTTGACAGGAACGATATCTGCTCACACAGATGGTAAGAAATAACAATTTTCATTGCACCAGGTAACTCCTATTGTACCAGGTCCTCCTGCATACTGAGCACATTGTCTACCATTCACTTCCATCCCTATCCCCATTTGCTTGCATTTTATGTTTGAATTTGGCCTGCATTTACCTACTGGCCTAGAGGGCCAGCCAAATAGCTCAGCAGATTAAAGCACCTGCTTAGGCAGACACAGGGGCTGTGAGTTCGATTCCCAGACCTGCCCTGCCAGCTCTGACCCTGAGCATGCTGAGATGGCGACTGAGCTCGGGCATGGTGCACCCCTGTAATACCAGAGCTGGGGAGGCTGAAAATGAGGGTCACTATGAGTCTGATCTGCATAGTGAGACCTTGTACCTACTAGATTAAAAAAAAAGAAAAAAAGAAAAAAAGAAACAAAGAAACAAAGAAAAAGGTGGGGGACTGTTTGGGGCCAGGAGATAGCTCAGTAGAATAAGTGCTTGCCTGGTGAGCACAAGGACCTGAGTTCAATCCGCAGTTCCACCAAAAAAGAAAGAAAGAAAGAAGAAAAAAAAAAAGCACCATCTGAACTTATTTTATTATCTAACATTATGTTGTATGATATCGCTCTTAACAATATTGCACATTCTTTGTTTTTTAATAAACTTAATCTTATCTTTTTTTTTTTTTTTTTTTTTTGTGGTACAGGGGATTGAACTTGGGACCTTGGGCTTGCCAGACAGGTGCTTATGCTGCTGAGCTACCTCCTGGACCCTAAACTTCTAATTTTTTTTGGGGGGGGGCGCCATGCTCTTTTCTGTATTATTCCAATTTTAGTATATGTACTGCCAAAAGGAGCACTAAACTTTTAATTTTTTTAAAGAAAAAGGAAGTACAAATTAGAATTAAAACAAAAAATTACAGGGCCAGACGTGGTGGTACATGCCTATAATCCCAGCACTCTGGAGGCTGAGGCAGGAGGATTGTGGTGAGTTTGAGACCAGCTTGAGCTACAAAATGAGCTTAAGGCCAGCCTGAACTGCATAGTGAGACCCTGTCTCAAAAAGACACACACACACACAAAAATTACAAATGATACACAATTTCACTTAACAAAGTAATATGAATTTCACAGTATTTGTTTAATACATGGTGTTGAGGCTGGGGACACAGCTCAGTAGAATAAGCACTTCCCTGGCAAGTGCAAGGGACTGAGTTCAATCCCCGGTTCCATCAAAACAAAAACAAAAAAAAAAGAAAAAGAAAATTAAATATTATCTGTTCCTTTCTATAGATCAGCAGAAATGTACAGTACAGTTGTCCAAGCCATCCTGCTTACATAGATAAATCTCTTTCCCCTAATCTCTCTCCTGTCCTCTTCCTCAACTTCATAACTCTTTCCTTTCCAACAAGTTTATTCCCCTTTTCCAGTGTCTATTGTACTCTTCAGATTCCATTTGTCTCTTTCAGATTCTCACACTAAGGAGATAATACAATGTTTGCACATGCAGGTCTGATTTATTGCACTTAAGAGTATGTTCTCTAGTTGCATCCATTTACTGACAAAAGACTCAAATTTATTCTGTTTTATAGCTGAATTAAATACTCCATTTAATTCACATCCAAAAATACCACATCTTCGTTATCTATTCTTCAATTGATGAGCATCTGGATGGTTTCCAAGATTTGGCTATGACAAATTGTGCCGCTATAAACATGGGTGCACACTTATCACTGTGGTATGTATTGAGTTCTTCTGGAAAAAATACCCAGGAGGGGAATAGCTGACTTCCAGGAGATCTCTAATCCTGGCTTTTTTGTTTGTTTGTTTGTTTTTGGTGGACTGGGATTGGACTCAGGCTCTTGTGTTTGCCAGGGAAGTGCTTATTCCACTGAGCCATCTCCCCAGCCTCCTAATCCTGGCTTTTTAAGGAACCTCCAAACTGATTTCCATAGTGGTTGTGCCAGTCTGCGCTCCCACCAGCAGTACAAGAAGAGTTCCTTTTCTGCAGCCCTCCAACATTTTGTTATTGGCTGGCTTCTTGATATTAGCCATTCTTTCTGGGGTGAGATGGAATCTCAGTGTTGTTTTAATTTTCATTTTTCAAATGACCAATGATGTGGACCATTTGTTCATATATTTACTTGTCATTTGTATTTCTTCCTCTGAGAAGCACCTTGCCAGCCCCTTTAATTTTTTTTTGAACCAAGGATTGAACTCAGGCCCTTGTGCTTGCCAGGGAAGCGCTTATTCCACTGAGCCATCTCCCTGGCCTAAATTTTTAAATAAACCTTTTTTTTCTGATAGAGGTGCTCGCTACACAGTCCAGATCCTCCTGTCTCAGACTCCCCAGCATTGGATCTACAGGCATGTGCCACCACACTCGGTCTTGGCGGCTGGCTTAGCACGCCTGGGGGCAGGGCTGGTGCAGCATGTGGTGCCAGGGATCATACTCCAGTCCCTGCACTTGCCTAAGCAGGTGCTTAGTCCACTGAGCTATCTTGCTGGTCCTTGATACTGCTTTCTTAAATTTTTTTTAATTTTTAATTTTTTTTTTGGCAGAACCAGAGATTGAACTCAGGCCTTTGTGCTTGCCAGGTAAGCACTTTATTCTACTGAGCTATCTCCCTGGCCCCAATATTGCTTTCTTTAGGATCTGATTTTCTAGTGATTTTTTAGGATGGGGAAGAGGTGAGAGACAGAGAGGAGAGGGTACGAGAAGACACATTAATAGCTTTCATTGAGACAGTCTTACTGTATTGCCCCGGCTGGCCTCCAATTTGCAGTGATTCTCCTGCCTCAGTTTCCTGAGTGTTGGGATTCCAGGAGTGCCCAGCCATGCTAGGCCTAAATAGGTATTATAAATGCCTAGCACATTAATGGAAGTGACATAAGCGATGAAGGCATGACAAAACTGGCTGGGAAAGTGGGCACACCCAGATAATTACAGAACCCGGGAAGGCATGCACAGAACAGCTGGAGAAGACCTGCATGCAGAAATGTTCAGGAGAACTCAGGCAGGATTCAAGCTGTGGCCTGGACCTGACTTCAGCCTGAGGCCTATGACTCTCTCAGGTCCCATATGTAGATGTTTTCACAGGTTTCCTTGAGATTCCTTGGGCCAGGGGAGATGGCTCAGTGGAATAAATGCTTCCCTAAAATAAATAAGCGCAAGGTCCTGAGTTCAATCCCTAGTTCTGCAAAAAAAAAAAAAAAGAGAGAGATTTGCACACCCTGAAAGCAGACACTGTGCTCACTTCGGCAGCACATATACTAAAATAAAACTACAGGTGAAAACATCATATTATTTCCCTAGTGTAAGACACTGACAGAGTGAATAAGATCCAAAAAGTACAGTAGATTCTGTGAAAGGGAAAAAAACTGCTCAAAAATAAATAACTTGATGAGGAAAAGGAGAAAAGAAAAAAGCAAAGGAAATATATATATATATATATATATATATATATATATATATGTATATATGAGCTAAAATAATCATATTACTAATTTCTATTGGTTTATTGAAAAGAGCAGTTAATGCTTAATTTTTCCAGCAATTTTGCATGCCTATATCTGGTAATCTGAGCAACTACTTTGAAGATAGCAATATGCAATTTAACAACTGTTGTTAATTTCTTTTTTCTTTTTTTTTTTTTTTTTTTTTTGTCTTTTTGAGACAGGGTCTCACTATGCAGTTCAGGCTGGCCTCGAGCTCACTTTGTAGCTCAGGCTGGTCTCAAACTCACAATCCTCCTGTCTCAGCCTCCTGAGTACTGGGATTACAGGCATGCGCCACCACGCCCGGCTCTTTGTTGTTAATTTCCTATCGTCTTTCCTATCATCTCTGTCCTTTTTAATGTTTTTAATTTTTTATTCTCTTTAAAATAAAATTTTAAAAAGAGAGAAAAAAATAAAAGCAGACACTCACCAAGAAGAACTCACTGTTGTGTCTTTCCTCAGGAAGGCCTGCCCAGCTTTCTTTTATCACGCTTTTTCCACTTTTACTGTGCCAGGCTCACTCTGCAAAGCCAGTTTCTCTCACTTTCCCTCTTTTGTTTATTTGCTTGTTCATTTGTCTTTTTGAGTCAAGGTCTTGCTATACCATTCAGGCTGGCCTTGAGCTTACTTTGTAGCCCAGGCTGGTCTCCCAAGTCTCTAAAATCCTCCTGCCTCAGCCTCCCAAGTGCTGGGAACTTTTACTCTTTTAAATAACTTTGCCATTGCTTTTTGCTCTTATTATTCAGTTTTTTGTTCAAGATGAGTAGAACTTGGAATCCAACTCCAGGAGGAAAAGAGAGTGACTCCAAACCTAGTAATGTTTATTTTGCAAGCCACTTTTATTTTTATTTATTTTATTTTTAAATTTATTTTTATTATTATTAATTTTTTTTTTTTTCTTTTTTGAGACAGGGTCTCACTGTGCAGTTCAGGCTGGCCTTAAGCTCACTTTGTAGCTCAGGCTGGTCTCGAACTCACAACAATCCTCCTGCCTCAGCCTCCCTAGTGCTGGGATTACAGGCATGCGCCACCACGCCCGGCTCTACAAGCCACTTTTAGAAGGAGTTATCTGATAGCGGAATACAAAGAATGCACTAACAATTTCTGCTGAGGGGGCTGGGAAATTGGGAATGGTCAATTTTTAAGTCCTTCGGTATATAGTTTAAAAATTTATTTAATTTATTTATTTATTGTCATTTTGAGACAGGGTCTTGTTATGCAGTTCAGACTGACCTGGAGCTCACTGTGTAGCCCCCTTGGCTCCTTCTCAGCTTCCAGAGTGCTAACATGCCCAGCTCTAAAATTTTATTTTATTATTCATTTGTTTTTTCTTTTTAAGATTGGGTTTCACTGTGAAATTCAAGCTGGCCTTGAACTCACTTTGTAGCTCAAGCTTGCCCTGAACTTGCAGTGACCCTCTTGCCTTACTTCTTAAGCTCTGGGGTCACACACTTGTGCCACCACATTCAGCCGACACTAAAATTTTAATAGGGACCTGTAGTTCTTTAGGCTTTCCCATGATAAGTTGACTTTAATTATTTTTTCTTTCTCTTTCACCCTGCCTCCTATTTACTTGACTCTAGTTATTTAATAAATTAAGATATTTTGTAAAAAATTATTAACAATTCAGACCAGTAAAAGTGCCCTTGACCTCCCTTTACCAGAGCAAATCTCTCCAAGATAAAAACAAAAACAAAAACAAAAAAAATGCTAAAAGCTGGGTGTGGTGGTGCACACGGGCCTGTAGTCCTGCAAGGAGACCAGCCTGGGCTACAAAGTGAGCTCAAGGCCAGCAACTGCATAGTGAGACCTTGTCTCAAAAAAGACAAAAAAAAAGTGAATGCAAGGCCAGCCTAAACTGTGTGGTAAGACACTGTCTCAAAAACAAAAACTGATGGTTCTGACCCTAGTAAGGTGTCATCTAACATGTCCAGCCCTTAAAACTACAGCTTACCTTCCCAGAGACCACCTTCCCCCCGAGGCAGCAACTTCCTTTCACTTTTCCCACCGCCACAGGAAAGACCCCAATCAGCTCCTCAGATATTTCTAAACATCTCCCTTCAACTCCCTAAAAGCCTCAACTTTCTTCTTCTCAGCCCAGAGGATTCGCCTGATCCATCTGAGCTTGATCCTCTCCATGTCTTTGGAGTTAATAAAGGCTTTTATCCTTTCTGTCTCTGTACTTTGCTGTGGAAAAACCTATCAAAAACAAAAACAATGTGGCAACTTGGATAACACTTTTTTTTTTTTTTTTTTTGTCTTTTTGACAGTTCAGGCTGGCTTTAAGCTCACTTTGTAGCTCAGGCTGGTCTCGAACTCACAATAATCCTCCTGCCTCAGCCTCCCGAGTGCTGGGATTACAGGCATGTGCCACCACGCCCGGCCTTGGATAACACTTTTATATTTTTTCTTCTTAAGCACTGAGGATTGAACTTAGGGACTTTCTACTGAGCTATATCCCCAGGGAAAGGCCTGGAGGGGGGTATACAGGGTCTCACTAGATAGAGACTAATAGTGATCCACCTGTTTACAGCCTCCCACGAGCTGGGATTATAGGCCTGGGCCACCACGAAGGCAGGCCTGGGGATGAAACACCTGGCCCCTGCGCCTGTTTGTAGGCACTTAATCCCCTGAGCTATTTGACAGGCCTTCCCCTATCCCCAAACCAGGGATTGAACTCAGGCCCATCTACTTGCCAGGGAAGCACTTATTCTACTAAGCCATCTCCCTGAGCCCTCCTCCCAGAACTTTTTTATTTTTTATTTTAACAGGGTTTTGCTAAATGTCCATTTCTCAGGCTGGATTTGAACTTGCACCCTCCTGCCTCAGCTTCCGAGTGGATTATAAACATGTACCACCACCACCACCATGCCCAACTATATTCTTTAGAACTACGGGGAGAAATACTTTTGAGCTACTTACATGGCTGTTTATTATTAGTTTGTTGAGTCCCCAGTGACCACAAAAATGTTGCTTTTGGGGAAAGGGAAGTTTTAAAACAAGGGAACAGCAGTGTTTATCATAAACTGGCCCAGCAGCAGGGAAAACCCCAGGCCTTTTTTTAGCAAAGAGTGGGAGGATAGTTAAGGTGTTGGCCCAGAGGCAGGGGGTAGACAAAGAAAGGAAGCACAGAAAAATAGGATCACTCTGCCCTTTAGGAGGGGGAGCTACTGTGAACATAGAATTGCTTTAAATCATTCTAATTTAGGAATTAAGTCACTGTAGTGAAACCTTCAAATCTCTGCATTCTAAACAAGTTGTACAGCCTTAAGCGTAGGAAACTTTTAAAGTCTAGATTTTCTAACTGCACTGAGTGAGAAAGGGCCCAGAAGTTCTTTAGCTGCCTTACAGTTTCTGTAGGGATTAAAATAGGTGCATGCCCGTGAATCTCTTCATTAAGAAAAGTGGCTTTCAAAAAAAGAAAAGTGGCTTTCACTGGATGCAGTGACGTTCCTAAAACCCCCCTGTACTTGGGAGGCTGAGGCAGGAGGACTGCAAATTCAAGGACAACCTGTCAACTTGGGGAGAGCGGGTCTCATAATAAAATCAGCTGGGGATGTAGCTCAGAAGTAAAGCGCTTGACTATCAGTCCCAGATCGGGGTTCAAGCCCAATACTGCAGAAAAATAAAGTTGTTTTCTACATAATATTTGGATCACCAGGCCATTTCCACAAGGTATCAATTGATTCCTTTGATCTTAAAAAAGTAATAATAACCATTTTACCCAGTTCAGGCAGAAAATGTCTCTAAGGAGTCAAGAAAATCTGAATGTGGGCTTCCAATTTCATGGAAAAGTCAGAGAGCAAGAGCCTCATCCTGTGTCTAACCTTTGTGGAGCCTAATTGCATAATGCTTCATTCGTCTCATCGGTAAAACGAGTGTCGGTACAATCTCGGGTCCTAGGGCTCAAAAATCTATTAGCTAAAAAAAAAAAAAAAAAAAAATCTATTAGCTGAACCTACAAGTTAATGTAAGACTGTCAGACTGAATCATACACTCAAAATGAAGTGGAGAGTGGGATCGATCATATGGATCATTCTGGAAAGAAATGAAAAAGAAATTGGGCCTCGATTAGAAACACTGCAGGCCAAATTATTTATCCTGTTTTGTTTTCCTGGGGCTGCCAAGGGGAGAGTCTGACCTGATAGACAGAAGGCACTGGCTGGCCCTGCACCATTTGGCTAGGAAGGCCTCTCCCCATTTCATACCTTTATAGGATGCTACTCATAGCTTTGCTTTGTGTACATTGAGAAAGTGAAGATGTTCTTTCAACCCTGGTGATGACAAGATCTCATAAACAGTGAGAGACTGGTGAGCTAACCAGCATTTCTCAAACTAAAGTGCAAGCCTCGCATGGTGGCACGTGCCTATAAATCCCAGCACTGAGGAGGCTGAGACAGGAGGATTGCCGCAAATTCAAGCCCAGCCCAGACTACATAGTGAGTTTAGGGCTAGCCAGAACCACAGAGGGAAGCTTTGACTCCCCATTTCCCAAAAGTATCCATCGTGTATCTGGGGATCTTTTAAATTCGGGCTCTGAGCTGTGTGCAGTGGTACACACCTGTGATCCATCACTGAGGCAGGAATCTCAAGATTTTTTTTTTTTTTTTTTTGGCCAGTGCTGTACAGTGAACTCAAGGTCTCACAATACTGTGCAAATGTTTTATGTTTTATCACTGAGATACATACAAATCCCCAGATAATGGAGTGAGGGGTTGGTTTGTTTCTGTTGTCCTGGTAATCCTCCTGCCTCAGTCTCCCAGGTGCTAAGATTACAGTCATGTGCTGCAACGCCAGGCCCATTTCTTTTCGTTTTTTTAGTGGAACTGGGGATTGAACTCAGACCCTTGTGCTTGCCAGGGAAGCGCTTATTCCACTGAGCCTTCTCCCTGGTCCCTTCAAGCCCATTTCTTATTTGATACAAAGTTTTATTAGTACACTTTTTCGGTACATAATGATTGCGTTCATCGTGGGGAGTTGGTACACATACATATTCTTTTTTTCCTCCTTCTGCTCCTTTCCCTTTGCACCTTCCATCTTTAACAAGTGCTCAGTTTTTACTGGTCTGTGTTCTACACTTAAAGTAACAAGGGGCTACAGCGGTGTGTGGGCCGCATGCTTACCACCCCAGCACCAAGACTGAGACAGGAGGATCACTGCAAGTTTCAGGCCAGCCTGGGCTACATTTGTTTTATTATTTTTTTCTTTATAATAATTTTTTTCTAGGGCTGGCCAAATAGCTCAGTGGATTAAAGCACCTACAAGCAGGCCGAGCATTTCATCCCCGGGCCTGCCATGCTGGCCCCGCCACTGAGGCACGCTGAGAGGGCAATTGAGACTGAGAGTGGTTGCGCACACCTGTAATCTCAGCTCTTCGGAGGCTGTAAATAGGTCAATTGGAGTCTGATAGAGTAGTGAGACCCTGAACACCCTGTAGACTCTTCCCTAAAATACAAAAAAAAAAAAAAAAAAAAAATCCTAAAAGAATGTTTTCTGGGCATTGTGGCACCTGCCTGTAATCCCAGCACTCAGGTGGCTGAGGCAGTAGGACCGTTCTGAGTTCAAGACCAGCCTGGGCTACAAAGTGATCTCAAGGCCAGTTTGAACTGTGTAGAGACCCAGTCTCAAAAAGAGAAAAAGTGAAATAATTTGTCAGGCCGGGGATGTAGCTGAGCAGCACAGCACCTGCCTGACGTGTGCAAGCGCATGAGTTTCAGTCCCAGTGCCCCTCAGCAATAATTTTAAAATCCAGTTGAGACCCTGTCTCAAAAAAAAGGAAAAGCAAGCAAGCAAGGAAAAGTAAGGTAACAAGGGACTGAACTACTATGGAGACACATAACTGTAATCCCAGCACTGAGAGGCTGAGGCAAAATGATTACTACAAATGTAAGGCTGGCCTGTGCTACATAGTGAGGCCCTATCTCAAAAAAAAAAAAAAAAAAAATTAACCCCTCATTGCCTTTTGTAATGCTCTTTTAAAATACATGCTATTTTTTTTTAATGATTCTTTAACTGCTTTCAGATAGTTTTTATGAAATAAAGTCAGAATTTAGGTCATTCCTAATATAGATGCATTGAGTGTGGATGTGATACAGGGAGAAAAACTGATCTCGGGTGGGTGACCTCAAATGATATAGGGAAAAATGATCTCCCAACCTGACCTGGATGAGTTCGTGTTCACTAAAAGCAAAGAATGAATTTTAGGAACAAGCAGAGGTTATGAGGAGAATATATTTATTGAGGGAAAGAAAGCTCCTGTCCCAGAGAAGGACAGGAGGGGGGCCTGAGTGGGTAGTTTCCCCAGGAAGTTGTCTCTTCTGGGGACTTTTACAGAGGAAAACCATGTGGTGAGGCAGGTCTAAGGTGGTAGAGAAGACATGACAACTTGCTTAGGTGGGCATGAGGTGGGACAAAACTACGGTCAGCCAATGAGATTACAAGCACCATTGCTCAGGTAAAATTGATTAAATCCAGGGGGAAATGAGTCACTTAGCAAGGGGGCATGAATACTGGACAGTGTCTCCTCCTGCTGGGGGCTGGGCTAGTGACTCATTTGGGCTTTCAAGGTGATTGATGCCTATTTAGAATCTTTATCCCTGATGCACCTCCTAGGGAAGTACTGCAGCTGTGTTTGTTTCCTCTTTTGTCTTATCTTAGTCTTGAAGTGGTGTGGTCCATATGGGAGTATCCATCTCTTCCCAGTTGTAAAGTCATTTTATCTTCCGTCTTGTCTCCTTGAGGGCCCGGTCCTGTCTGACTGCCTAGAATGTTTCTAATTCAGCTGCCTGCAACAGATGCATGTGTTAGGAAATTTAGAAGTCTATGTTTTTTCTTTAAATCTATAGACAAGTACCTTACATTCTTTGTTCCAAAACAGGCTTCAAGTTAGGAAATAGTGAAGAGTAATGAGACAACCTATCAAAAAGTTCTTACCAAATGCTTAACCAATGGACATAGCCAAGCAGGGCAAAATAAAGAGGGCTGGGGAGATGGCTCAGTGGAATAAGTGCTTCCCTGGCAAGTGCAATGGCCTGAGTTCAATCCCTGGTTCTGCCAATAAAATGAAAAAATTATATATATATATATATATATATATATATATATATATATATATATATATATATATATATATATTAAAAGAAACATTTTATAGAAAGGAAATCTTTAATGGCTAAAAAATATATGAAACATGTATCTTATGGTTTATGTCTAGATGTGCCCCAATGCTACATGCAGTCATAGGTGGGGCTTCTTCTGGAATGGCTGTGTTGTAGGCAGCTAAATTAGATAGAAATTTTTTTTTCCAGAACCAGGGATTGAACTCATGCTTTGAGCTTGCCAGGGAAGCACTTATTCTTTTTTTTCAGAACCAGGGATTGAACTCAGGCCCTTGCACTTGCCAGGGAAGCTCTTATTCCACTGAGCAATCTCCTTGGCCCCGGGAAGCACTTATTCTACTGAGCCATCTCCCCAGCCTTTTGTTTTTTTAGATAAAAATATTATCCACAGTCAAACAGGGCCAGGCCCTCAAGGACAAGATGGAAGACAAGGTGACTTTACAACTTGGAAGAGACACTCCCATATAGGCCATACCTCAAGACAAAACAGGAAGCAAACACAGCTACATACTTTCCTAGGGATAGGCATCAGAGACTGTTATTCTCAATAAGTATCAATCACCTTGAAAGAGCCCAAATGAGTAACTAACTCAACCCCCAACAGGAAGAGACCCTGTCCCATATTCATGTCTGCTTGCTATGTGACTCACTTCCCCATTTGATATTGGATTTAATCAATTTTACCTGAGCAATAATGCTTGTAAGCTCATTGGTTAACCATAGTTTTGTCCCACCTCATGCCCACCTAAGGGAGTTCTCGTGTCTTCTCTACCACCTTAGACTGGCCTCAATGCATGGTTTTCCTGTATAAAAACCCCTGGAAGAGACAGCTTCCCAGAGACATTCTTTCCCTCAATAAATATATTCTGGGGGCCAAGGAGACAGCTCAGTGGAATAAGTGCTTCCTCAAAAGCATAAGGGCTTGAGTTCAATCCCTGGTTCCGCAAAAAAAAAAAAAAAAAAAAAAATTGAAAGTAACTTCAAAATAAATAAATATATTCTGCTTATAACCTCCATTTGTTCCTAAAATTAACTCTTTTTAGAAAACAGGTACTTTTTAGGTTGGGAGATCATTTTTCCCCTATATCATTTGGAGGTATCCGAGATCAGTTTTTCTCCCTGTGTCATTTGGAGGTTCCCTGTATCAGCTGGATCTAGTGTGTGTGATGCTGGGATTGAATCACGGTGCAGAAAGATCTATGGTCATCCCTTGTTGCTTTATTAACTTCTGCCCATGAACTATTTCTCCTCTGCAATACCGCTCTGCCTTGGAGCCAGCCAATTATGGACTACAAATATCTCTACAAACTGAGTTAAGTAGCCCTCTCTTCTTCAGACAAGGAGATAGCTCAGCAGCACCTGGCAAGCGTAAGGTCCTGAGTTCAATTCCCTACAAAAAAAAAAAAAAAATCCTTTCCTCTCTTAACTTCTGTGGGTATCAGGTTCTTTGTCTTAGCAAAAAAGAGAAAAGTGACTAAGACAATGTACAACCTCATTAATAGTCAGAGTGATACAGGGAGAAAAACTGATCTCACATGGGTGACCTCCAAACGATAAGCTGAAACCTCCAAATGACAGGGAAAAATGATCTCTGGACCAGACCTGTACGAGTTTGTGTTCTCTAAAACTGAAGAATGAATTTTAGGAACAAACGGAGGTTACGAGCAGAATAGATTCATTGAGAGAAAGAAAGCTCCTATCCAAGAGAAGGACAGGAGCACACACCCCCCCCCCCAGAAGGTCGTTTCCAGGGACTTTTATAGAGGAAAACCATGTGGTGAGGAAGGTCTAAGGTGGGGAAGACATGGGAACTCGCTTAGGTGGACAAGAGGTGGGACAAAACCATGGTTAACCAATGAGATTACAAGCACCACTGCTCAGGTAAAATTGATTAAGTTCAGGAACAAATAGAGAAGTGAGTCACATAGCAAGTGGGCATGAATATGGGACAGGTTCTCTTGTTGGGGGTTGGGCTAGTGACTCATTTAGGCTCTTTCAAAGTGATTGATACCTGTCTAGAATATCAATCTCTGATGCCCATCCCTAGGGAAGTATGTAGCTGTGTTTCTTCTTTTTGTCTTGGTCTTGAGATATGACCCATAGGGAGTGTCTGTCTCTTCAAAGTTGCAAAGTCACCTTGTCTGCTATCTTGTCTCCTCAAGGGCCTGGCCCTGTCTAACTGCCTAGAATATTTCTATTTAACTCCACTGCCTATAACAAGAGAACCAAATATTAGATGTATAAGACACTAGAAAGGGTAGGAGAATGGGGGAGGGGGGAGTACAAGTCAATAATCTTCAGATATCCAAAAAGGGAAAGGGTTATATGTTAGCTCCTTTTGGCAAATGCTATGGTTTCTGTGTAGGTGTTTCCCCAAGCCTTAGGCAGCCAAGGTTGGCTTCTGGAGTTTGTGATTGATTACTGTGGGGGGTGGGTGCTGCACCTGCCCTGGGGCAGGTAATTTGCATTATAATATAAGGACTGGACAGAGGCTAGTTAGCTACTTGAATTACTGCCACTCCCTTTGTGCTTTTGCACTTTTCCTTGTATCGCTCTGCCTTGGAGCCAGCTGAGTATGGACTGAAACCTTCAGTAACTGTGAGCTCAATAAACCTTTCCTTCCCTGATTTTGAGTGTGGGGTATTTTTTTTTCTTTTTTTTTTTTTTTTTTTTTTTTTTTTTTTTTGTCTTTTTGAGACAGGGTCTCACTATGCAGTTCAGGCTGGCCTCGAACTCACTTTGTAGCTCAGGCTGGTCCCGAACTCACAACAATCCTCCTGCCTCAGCCTCCCGAGTGCTGGGATTACAGGCATGCGCCACCACGCCCGGCTGAGTGTGGGGTATTTTGTCCCAGCAATGAGTAACTGAGACAGCAAGGATATTTTTTACTATACTTGTGGGGTTTAACTTGGTGCAAATAGCCAGGTGTGACTGGCACGTATAATCCTAGAAGGTGGAAGTCAGAGGATTGAAGTTTAATCCCAGCCTGGGCAATTTAACAATTTAGTGAGCCATTATCTCAAAAAATAAAAATAAATAAAGCCAGAAATGGTTATACACATCTGTAATCCATAGGGCCAGCCAAATAGCTCAGAGAAGGGCTGGGGAGATGGCTCAGTAAAATAAGCACTTCCCTGACAAGCATAAGGATATGAGTTCAATCCTCAATCCCACCAAAAAAGAAAAAAAAAAAAAAAATAGCTCAGAGGATTAAAGCGCCT
>PVKA01046456.1:0-14927 GCA_004027165.1 Ctenomys sociabilis
CACTGCTGGATATCTCTGAGTTCACAGACTGCCTGGACCCACCCAAGAGACGATGGTGCCAGGGGTGGCTTCAGCATGGTGCCTGAGGATGGGTGAGGACAGGGGAAAGCAAGCCATGGCCACAAGCATGGGGTCCTGGCATCTGGTCTTTGAAGAGTGGATCTGCAGGGGGAATAGGGTGTGTGGCGCTGCCAGGGGAGGAGAGGAGGAGCTGATGCTGGCGCTGGCCCTTCGGAGCTTCCCTTTATGCTCCAGAGGGGCTTGGGCAGCAGTGAGCAGACCTGGTAGAGAAAACTGGAAGGCTCAGTGGCAGCCCTGGAATGTGTCATGTGGGGCTCTGGCCTGTGACAGCGAAGCTATTTGGAGAGGAAAGGCTAGAGACTGCCACACATACCTGGTTTTTCACTGGGGAGACAAAATGCCCTTTCTTCCGCCAGTCCACAGAGGCTGGGTAGGGACCAGTACCCCGAAGATAATTACTTTTGGTGGCTGAGCAATTCTGGAACAACCAAACACATTATTATCAGGGAAGGAACTAAAATAACTCCCCTCCCCTGTTTTCTTCACTGAAAGATGTGTAATTAAAATGGAGTTGTTGATATTGTTTTGGGTACCAGAGATTGAACTCAGAACCATGTGTTTGCAGGCAGGCACTTATGCCACTTAGCTATTTCCCCACCCCTTAATATGGAATCATTAAGAATGAATGAGAAAGAATTTTGGTCAGCTTTGGTCTACAGGTTCAAAATGCTGCATGCTTCAGAGCCCAGACTGGAAGATTTAGAAAAGGGTAGCCAGAGTCAGCAATAAAAGTACCATTTTCCTCATTAAACGTGAATTCCAGGTAATGTAAATACATTTTGTGGAATATTTACAATACAGGTATGCTAAAAGTTACGTTATTTATCTGAAATTCAACTTTGACTGGGCATCTATTTTATCTGGTAAGCTATGTCAGGGGTTCAGATTGCTAAGATCCAGGGCCCAGATGAAGGCCACAGGGAGACAGGCCTCTTGCTTCCCTAAAGAGACACAAATCTGTGGCTGGGAACAGGACTGATTTTAGCTGGAAACAGAACAGCCCTCAAAGTTATTCAGTGAAAAGATCCAGATCTGTTTGTAATGAATTACCTGAGGCTCTGACCAAAGATATCTGCGTTTTATTTCAGCAAAACTCATGTCTGAAAATTGATTCAGTGCCACTGAAAAAGAGAAGGGGGAAGAAAAGAAATGGAGACATTTAGTGGATGAAACCCGGTGTTTACCTATGTTCCATTATACCCCCTGCAATACCAAGGCAAGCCCTTCCTGTGCTTCAGAGTTCTTGGGGAGCTTTGTAATGCTACAGATACTGAGGACTGAGAGATGCATCCAGAGATGCCAGATGCAATTGCTCTGGCTGGGGCTTGGACACCCAGTGTTTCAGGCCTCCTCCTGCTGCATCTGGGGGATGCCCAGGTAAAGGACTACTGCGCCTGCAACCTGGCCTTTACAGTGGCTGGGTTGGGTGAGCAGTGGTGTCACCTTTACTGACAAACAGCCCGTGCTGTCTGTGGGACTGGGCAGAAATGACATTTGAACTTAGGTTTCCTTCCTGTGTTCTGCCCCGGTACCAACTTAACTGAACTGTGCAGTCTCAGTCCTCAGCCCAGCTCAGAGTTGGAGTGTACACTGCCTCCTCAGAGCCTGTGTGAGCCTTGGATTGTGGTCTCTGAGAGAGCCACCAGACACAGAGCACAGAATGTGTGGTGGACCCTCAGGCAGCAGGAAAGGGGCAGGAGCTACACATAGAGCCTGTCACGTGTATCTTGACCACCTCATAGGTCCCTATATTGTCCTATTTATAAACCTACACCTGATGAACTTTGACAGCAGGGCCATAATCCAGTGTCAGCCAAGCACCTGAGTCTTGGTCTTTCCTCCACGCCCACAAGGTTTGGGAAGCCCCTTTCTAGATTTGCTCTGCTCCCACCCCTGCCTGGGTAGCTGGGAGGAGTGCCCCACATACTTTTAAATGTGTGATTCCCCTTGTTGTGGGCACTGATTTTCTTCCAGTTGCGGGTAAATATCTGCTGCCTCTGGTGGTACTCCTTCACACTGTATTCCTTTTGGTGCTAAAACAAAACACATCAGCAATGGATCAAGGAAACCGGATGCAGTTCCCTTGGGGGACAGTCCTCTGTTTTCTGGGAAGAGATGGAAGTTTTCTCGGTGCCATGGTGTTCAGGACAAGCCTGTGCCAGCAGGTGGATGCTGCCCTCTGTCCCCACTGTAAAATCAGGACTTTAAAACACCTTGTTCCTCCAGGGCCCCTTGGCCACCCTCCCGAAAGCAATGCCTCCTGAAGAGAGCAGCCACAGGTCCCCAGAAGTCAGGAGGTGCCAAGTCACCTGCATGAGAAAGACAACCACCTTCCAAAAGTGCCTGCAGTGGTGTTTCTGCAGCCATGAGGTCAGATGCTTCGAATATGAAACAGAAAGAAGTCCAAGGCTGTAGCCATATATCTGGGGCCTCCATCTGGGATGAGCTTTATCTAGCTGTATCTTTCTTAGTATTTAGCCAATTTGAAGCAGGGAAAGAAACTTGAAGCAGGTAGGTCAAGGCTGGAAAATTCCTCTTTCTGGCAGTAAAACTGTTTGTACAACAGGAAACATTTCAAAATAAAAAGAAAACTCAGAAAGAAGAAGTTGAACACTGACCTGTATCATCCATGACTTAAAGCGAAACTTCTCTGCAAAAAAAAGGGGAAAAAAATTAGATCTGGGTGCCTCATGGTAAAGTTGAGTTTCCAACCAAGTAGAACAGTTTAAAGCTGATTTGCATTTTAGAAAACTAGGATAAATTTAAAGCACCAAAGATGTTATCTAAGGCTGAGTACAAAAAGGAACTCAAATTCTTTCTGCTTTGGTATACCAAACTAACTGTGAAAAACTATCTTTGTGTTTTGTTTTGTTTTGTTTCTTGTGTGTGCCAGTAACTGAACTTAGGACTCTAGTACGCTAAGCATGTTTCTACCACTAAGCTGAACCCACCCCACAAACACTTCTTACCAGAGTGTCAGAAGTTAGGATAGAAGTTATCCTCAAAGGGGACACAGAAAGGACTTCTGGAAATGTTCTGCTTTACAGGGTGCTAATTCTACAAGTGTGTTTGCCTGGTGGAAATTCATTCAAGTGCATATTTTATTTTTAAGAAGTTTTCTTTATTTGTACAAAGCATTATAATCTCAACAGTTATCATCAGTCATTTGTGAGCTAACTCTTAGTTAACAGTGTCAAACTCACTACCTGCACTCACTCACCAGTGCTCAGCTGAGACCAAGAGGTGCTTGGAACACTGAATGAAAAGAGAAAAGGCTAAGGAAATCCAGCAGACACTTCAGAAGCAGTTAACGGGATGGATGGGCTAAGGGTTTGAATCCTGAGCACCATCAGATTTTTTTTCAATGCTCAGAGGAGTTTCAAAAAATCATTTTTAATACATGGATTAGAACTAAGGAACCAGGAACCTGCCCTGTGGTACATAAGGCAGGCATTCAAAGTTGCTAGATTTGCAGATGAAGTGAATTAAAAAGGGAAATGGGAATGGGATGCAAAGGAGGGACAGAAAAAAAAAATAGAAAAAAAGGCTAGGGTAGCACATGTCTATAATCCCAGCACTAGGGAGGCTGAAGCAGGAGGATGAAATGTATAGTGAGACCCTGTCTCAAAAAACAAACAAAAAAGACTAAAAGGAGATAGAAAACAAGCACAGAGGGGAAAAACAGTTGTGCTTAGGCAAAGTAAAGCCTAAGACTGTCAGGAATAAAAATTAGAAATCATAACCACAAGTCTGGGAGATGGACATAATTAGAGCAGAGCATAGGATTTTACATCTTCTAAGAGGTGACAATAAGTCCTAAAGCTGTATAGGGGCAGGGGTGGAGTACACTAAGACAAAGCCATCTGTTTTGTAAAACACCCTTGTTTGTTTGACAGCTTCCAATCTACACTGCTAATTTAGGGTCAGAGAGTGCCAGAGCTCCCTAGTAGGTCAGATGCCTGCACAAGACGGAAGGGCCACCTCCAAGTACATTCTGAGAAAATAGGACTCATTAATGCTACTGTCAAGTTTCCTAAGTAGCAGGCAAGTGCCAAAACCCCAGCAGGGCTCCTTCTCAGAAAGGAAAAGCAGAGGGCCTGGGAGCAGGGACAAACCTCCCCTCACAGACTCACTAGGATGGTCTGGTGTTTGACACAAGGTTGTGCTATAGAGCTGGGGCTGGCCCCTAGCCTGCTCTAGTCCTGCTCAGGACCTTAAATGACTTTTTACATTTTTAACTGCTTGGAGGCAGGTTTAGAATAGTATATTCTCCCCCCCCACCCCACCCCCCGAACCAGGGATTGAACTCAGACCCTTGTGCTTGTCAGGCAAGCACTTACTCTACTGAGCCACCTCCCTGGCCCCCAGAATAGTATATTCTGTAGCACTTGAAAATCCTTAAGTTTCAGTATCCGTAAATAATGGTTATTTGTACACACACAGCAAGGCTCACTCATCCACAGTCTGAGGCTGCTTCTGCTTCCCCCAAACACCAGAGAAAGTGGTTGAGCTATGACCTAGGGCCCCGAAGGTGGAGGTTTGCCAGCAGCTTTCTGCACTGTACTCACTAAAGCACCACTGGCCTGGGCCAGGCTCAACAGGCTGCACTGGGGATGAATGCGAAAGAACCCGCCTCTGTGACCTTTGTCTGTCAGTCCCAGGTGTTGGTCTATGGCTTCTCCTTTTCAGCTAGGGTGCCTTTTGCTTTCGGTCTTTTAGGGCCTAAAGGGCCGAGGCTGAGTCTAGCTCAGCAAGGGCCAGGAAGCGCAGAACCGGAGCGCACGGCACAGCAGGGTCAGTCACAGGCGACCTGAACTGGGAGCGCTGGGTGTCCCGCCTGCCCGCCTACCCAGGCTCAGGCCGCTGTGGCACCGGGCCTGCGGGCCCATCACATCCGATCCCTCGTCGGAGCGCCCTCCGGCACCTGGGACCCCTGACACTCCCACTGCCTAGAATGGAAGAGGTGGCTGTGGCTCAGGAGAAGCACCCCAGCGGGGACAGGGTTGCAGGCTTCCTGAGGCACAAAACTCGCCGCCCTGAATCCCCGGGGTCCCCGGGCCCGAGTTCCCCGGCCCCGTACCTGAGGAGCTCCACTTCAGCGCGTCGGCGCGGCCCGTAGACACCAGCAGCCAGGCCCCGGCGCAGAGCAGTAACAGCGCAGCCCTCATCACGGTAGCTCAGCCTGTGTTTCTGCCGGCTCTGCCAGGGGCTGCCGGGTGGCAGGGGCGGGGCGGCCAAGGGACCCCTCCCTCCGTCCCCGCCCACCAGCCGGCCAGCCGTGCAACTACACTCCCCGGGCCTGGAGGGAGGAGACCATTCCCTGCCAGCAGACTTCTGTCTTGGAGGCAGCGGCACTAGGACTGCGCCGGCTGCTAGCTTTGCAAACCTGCTGGAAGGGAGACGTCAGGTTGTGGGGCTCTGGCTACGAGGTGAACAGGACCTGCTTTCACACTCTAGCTTCAGGTTCAGGACAAGAACAGTGCTCACACCTGTTCACAAGCAGAGAAATAGGCCGGCTGAGAGGGGATACCCCAGGTTCTGGGGGTCTTGCATCCCCACCCTCTCCCTCGCAGCATCGCCCTCTGCCGCCCAGGGTTCTGCGATCAGCTCTCTCGGCTTCTGAGCCCATGATTTTAGCTCAGTAGGTCAATTCCAGCTGAATTTGGGTGCTTCCCCAGACTGGAGATGAAGACAGCATGAATCCGCAGCACCAGCCCTCCACAGGTGGCCTCCACAGGTGGCCTCCACAGGTGGCCTCCACAGGTGGCCTCCACAGGTGGCCTCATACCTGGCAATCATAAGAGGTGCCCAGTGCTCTGCCATGGAACGTGCTTTATGCGCCACGATTCTGGCCAGCTGCAGGCTAATGATGTAAGGAAGCAAAGCTGAGCTGTGGGGTTCAGTGGGTTCTATGCATTGAGTGTATTCTTTATTGTTTTTATTTTGTTTTGTTTGAGATAGGGTCTTGAATTATTTAGACCAGGCTGGCCTTGATCTCTTAGAGATTCTCCTGCCTCAGCCTCTCAACTACTAGACTTACAGGTGTGGACCACCAGACCTGGCTCAGTGCACTCTCTATGTTTAACTTTTTTTTTTTTTTTTTGGTGCTGGGAACTGAAATCACGACCTTGCCCTTGCCAGGCTGTGCCACTGAGCTACATCTGCTGCTCAGTACATTCTTGACATGTAATATTACATTTGTGAGAGGTGCAATGGGATCTGGCCCTATTATAAGTAAGGAACAGCTAGAGCAGGTTTTTATTTGGTTATGTTGGCTATGTATCCTCCTTTTTCTGAATATCCTCCTGGGTATGACCTTCTCCTGTGCTTTGAAGCAGGGTTCTCAAAAGTGACTCTGTGGTTACTGTTGGGACAGTCACTGGCCTCAGGGTGAAGCTGTCCTCCTTTCATTCTGCCCTCCAAAGGAGCTGGAAATGCTGTGTCCCTTGCTGTCTTGGTCTCCTGGATGGCTGTTAGACTGTAGCCCCAGAGCTAGCGCTATGCAGAGTCCACAGGGCCCTTCTTCACTGGGCCATGCTGGGACCTGAGGCCCTGTGTGTTAATGTGTTGGGGGCAGGGCAGTGGTCTGGTCAGCGGGCATCAATTGTGTATTTCTACTGTTATCATAGATCTCTCTATGACCTAAGCAAGTGTTGCTCTTTGAAGCTTCAGTTTTGTTCATCTATAAAGGAAGTATATACCTGCTTTCCTGGTCTTCACAGTTACAAGTAAATACATACCTGTGGCAGGGACCTTAATATGACCCTGGAATTGTGACTCACCCAAATGCCAGTTTCCCTGACACCCATTTTGTGCTCTGTCCTTAGCTACTCACTCATCTGGCTCCAGCTGGCCAGACCACCTCCTCTACAGAGGCAAGGCAAGGCCTGTGCTAGTGACAGAATCTGTAGGGTCCTGACTCTTGCTTATTCAGGTGCCAGCTTTGAGCAGCATTGAAGGGACCTGCACTGCAATTAAGGTCTGACCGCTGATGGCACTAAGACTTATTTTGGGCTCAGTGTAAAGACATGGGCCCTTAAAAGCAGAAGAGAAAGCAGAGGAGTCAGAGGGGCAGAGAGTGACACAGAGGAAGAGGAGGTGAGGAGGGTGGGAGGCAGAGCCTGGAGTCACAAGGACTGTCCCACCACAGCTGGCACTGGAGGACATACCAGCTAAAGCAAGCAGGTAGCCTCTGGGAGCTGAGAGAAGCAACTTCGTACGCTGGGACTTCACTCTTGTGACTGCAGGAAGCTGAAACTGCCAGCCACTGAGTAGGCATGAGAGCAGCTACACCCCCAGAGCTTGTGTCCCAGGCATGGTGGTCCATTAGGACACCTGGACAGAGCCAACCAGTGAGTATAGAGGTTTCATGTGGTGACAAAAGAAGAAAAGAAGTGAAAAGAGAGAAAAGAAGAAGTGAAAAGAAGAAGAGAGAAAATACACCCTTCATATAGGAGGGGTCCCTGGAAGAGTAAGAAGACATGACCACAAGAAATGACAGTTGATTTTTTTTTTTTTTTGAGACAAGGTCTTACTATACAGTCTAGGGTGGACTTGAACTTTGAACTCACACATCCTCCTGCCTCAGCCTTCTGAGTGCTGGTATTATAGGTGTGTACTACCATGCCCAGTCCCAAACCCCTTTCATAGCCCTATTTTGGCAGCAGATCTAGGCATTAGACACAGTGATTTGATAGTTCTCCCTGGCTGGCAGGTCACACACTACTGTCTAGCCTCCTTTTGGGTTCTCTGTGATTGGCAGACCATGCCCTATTTTCCAGCTTTCTTACTACACTCTAGACTGCCTCTGAGGAAGTCATGAGTTCTGGCTGGCACGTACTTTGCTCTGAAGGCCTCCAGGAGAGGAATGAGCTCAGCCCATAGGCACTTTGGATCAGCTGAGTTGCTGTGGAATAGACATGTTGTTGTTCTAAGCCTCTGTATTTGTGGTAATGATTATGCAGCATCAGGAGGCCTGTGCTTGAGGTAAAAACTTGGCTGGCAATGGCTCTGGTGACAGAGATCTGGCCTGAAGGGCCTAATACACTGGAGGCCAAGAGGCTAAGCATCGGGCTTGTCTCCAGGTGCAGGGAAATTGCAGGGTGTTGGTCCCTGCTCCAAATACCTGTATTTGTTAATCTTCATACTTTCTCCCCATTGTGTGGATAAGGTCTTTAAGCTTTTTTTTTTTTTTTGTATTTTAGGGAAGGGTCTACAGGGTATTCAGAGTCTCACTACTAGACTGGACTTATAGTGATCTGCCTGTTTACAGCCTCCCAAGAGCTGGGATTACAGGCAAGTGCCACCATGCCCAGTCTCATTGTTAAACATTTTAGATTCACAAATGATTGGAGGTGAAATTCAAATGCTTGGCCAACTGAAGCCAGTATTCTGCTCCAAAAGTTATCAGTTATCCCAAGGGTGCAGAGGACTGAAGGTGAGTTCTGAAGCCCAAGACCCTTCCACTCTTCCAAGCCTGGGTTCCTAGGGCTCAGGAGGGGCCAGGCCCCGACACCCATGCGTTGATTCTGTTGCTGTCGACTGTCCACTTGCAGGACACTTCCTCCGACCGCGGTCTACCGCCCCACATCCATTTATCCTTTTTTTTTTAAACTCAAAGGCAAAACTATTCTCATATATGAAATAAAACAAACAAACAAACAAAAAAAAAAACACATCAGTTAACCGTGTTAAAATATAACACTGTTATTGTCATCTGCCAGTGAAAAATAGCAAGTGTAATAATTAACTCACTGACTTCATAGGGAGAGTGAGTTCAGTGGATACTGCTTCCTTGATATTCATATGGTAGTGATAAATCTCACTACAAAATTTATAAGACCTATACATAGATAATTAGAAAACATTATAGAGAAATTAAAAATGTCAAGAAATGTCTTAAGGTGAAACACTTCAAGACAGTTTTCTGTAAAAATCCAAAAGACTTGAAATCATTAAAACCATTTTGAAAAGGAAGAAAAACTTTAGAAGATTAATATGACATTATTTCCAGAATTAACGTACATATATAACATTTTATTTACTCTCTTTCAGCTTCTCACACTAGTGAGACAATACAAGGCCTGCATACTAGTCTGATTTATTTTTTGTATGAGTGTGGATTCTAGTTGCATCCATTTACATATTAGAGTCTCCAGTTTGTCTTTCTTTATGACTGAATTGTATTCTACTGTATAGAAGAGCACATCTTTTTTATCTCCTCCTTGGTTGATGGGCATTTAGGTTGTTTCCAAGATTTAGCCATTAGGTTGTTTCCAAATTGTCATGGGTGATCATATGCTGCTGTGGTATGATGATTTTAATTCTTATGGGAAGATGCCCAGCAGGAGAATTGCTGTGTCTGTCCTTCTTCCTAGGAAAAGCCTGCTGTTCATGCCCTCCCTTCTTCTCTCAGCTCTACCCTTGCTCTGTTGTCAGCCATGGATCTCTGTCTTTGGGGTCACTTCATGGATAGCTGGCCTGTGGCCAGCTTTGTCCTGGCTACAATGACAATGCACCACAGATGCTGTCTATATGGATGCCTTCTGACACAGCATTTCATCAGGTTACCCAAGCCGGCCTCAAACTCACACTCCTCTTGCCTCAGCCACCCAGGCGCTAGGATTATAGCTGTATGTGCCACCCCATCCTGGGAGAATTTATTTATTGCTCACCGGGCCTTATGAGCCTTCTTAAAGATACACACATACTTGTTTTCCAGATGAAGAAACTGAGGCAGAAAAACAGACATTAGGCCTATTGATAAGTGGTGGAGTGCTTCCCAGGCCTACTTACTATTTCGCATTGTAGGTAGATGTGGGGCTGAGTCAATGGCTGGGTGGTGGCTGCCCATGGGGCTGCATATGTGGATGGATGCAGAAATGAAGACATAGCTTTAGGGTTAAATAACTAAATGGATGATCAGGTAGATGGCTGAAGGATGGCTGGATGGGTGGATTAGATGGATTGGCAGATTACATGCATGTGTAGAAGATTACATAAGGGGTAAAGGAAAGATGAATAGGCATAAAGATGTAACCAGTGTGTAGAGTGAAATATATGATTACAGGAGGTTGTGTCATTGGACTAAATAATAATAATGTAAAGAGTTTAAACAGTTTATTTTTTATTCTAGAATCAGGGAGCCCTTCATTCTGAATGTTCTGATAGGCTGAGCAAAGGACCTAGGATTATGGACAGCAAGGGGCTGAAGAAAAAGCAGAAATCAAATCCAAAAGGCAGATCATGTTTTAAAAATATATACTGTTGTGGTTTGTATCTCGTTGTTCCCCCAAAACCTCATGCAGACATGGGGTGGGGACTTCTAGAGTTTGAGATTAACTCATGATCCACTGGGATTATGGGTGATTATAGATTTTAGTACTGCTGAAATTATGGGTGTGAGTACTCTGCCCAACCTGGATCAGAGAGCCTGGATGCAATATAAGAGAGGTGGACTCTTTCTCTGTTGCCATTGTTGCTGCTGCTTCTCTTGAGCTGGCCCTTGCTCTTTGCCACCACCATGAACGGCTGCCCTCTGCCCTGTGCCACTCTGCCTTGGAGCCAGCCGAGTATGGACTGAAGTCTCCAGTAACTGTGAGCTAAATAAACCTTTCCTTCCTTCATTTTGGGTGTCAACCACAAGAGAAGGGTACCCGAGACATATACTTTCGTGTTTCTGAGAAATGAATCACAGCCTTGGCTCCTTATTTTATTTTATTTTTTTAGATGGGGTCATGATGTGTAGCCCAGGCTGGCCTTGAACTTGTGGTGATCCTCATACCTCAGCCTTTCCCATAATGGGACTACAGGTGTGGGCCACAACATCCTGCTGGCACTATGTTTTGATTTTTTGAAAAGCATTACATTAAAGTCTAATTTAGTTTGAGTGTCTTGGTCCTCCCTTTAAACTGCCCCTGAGTAGCATGCCTTCCTCCTCTTGCCCTGCATAGCCTTTGCCCTGGGTGAGAATCTTCCAGTCCAAAAGCCCTGTGCAGGGAGTGCATGAGCTGCCTCCACTTTGTGTTTGGGGAAGAGGAGTTCATGGCTGGAATTCTGGGACTCAGAAGTGTACCTCTGGCTTCCTCTCTGAGACCCTCCGGCAATCTTGATCTTCCCTAGTCCTCACTGCCCACCCTCCTTTATCTGTGGATCCTCTGTGGTACATTCCTATCTGGCTTGTGACATCCAGCATCAGTGCTCTCCTGTAGCCAGTGGCGTGTGACCTGCTTCCTGCCCGGGACACAGACCATTTCCAGACAGCTGCCTTCCTTTTGTCTTCCTCAGCCACATTTTCTTTAGCAAGAAAATTGGTAACATTCCAAGTTCCACCCCAGCTGAACAGAATTCCTGAATTAATAATGGGCACCATTGTTGTGTTTATTGCCACCTACACTGGCCAGGTTTCTGCAGAGCTGGCCCACTGTTGGCAAATTTGCGCTCTGTGTCAGCAAGTGGCAGTGCTCAGCAGTCTTGGAGATCACCTTTGAGTGGTATTTCTGCCCTCCAGAGCAAGGGAGTGTTGTGGTTTGGAGTAATTCAATACAGGATACATTTTATATTATTTTATAATGAATCACCCGAAGAATCATATACAAAGAATGCCACAATCTGTCCATACAATAAAGACCAAAGAATCCAGCTGAGGCCCTGGATCCTAATATCCTGTGGGAGTCCAGGATATGTGAAAACCTAGAGCTCATGACAATGCCTCCCACAAGTCCAGCTGGAGACCTAGAGCCCATGACAAAGTCTCATGCAGGCCTGCTTCATGCATCTGCACTAGAAAGGCCCAAAGGTCAGTGGTGGAAGCTAGGAAGTCTATGCCAGCTGTATAGAGGATCTGTGCCAGCAGGCTGAGGGATCTGAATTGGAGCCAGAAAGCAACACTCAAGGTAAGAACTAGAGCTCCCCCAAAGATACCACAGCCATTCTCAGCAACAGTGAGGTCCTGAGCTCCTCCAGCGATGGGACAGCCGGAAAGCCAGGAAAGCCAACGTGATCAGCTTCTCCAGGAGGCTGACTGTGCACCATCTTCCCATCTGAGGCCAGAGGGCAATGCTCAAGATGAGGACTGCAGCTTCCCCAAAGTGAAGCATAGCCATTCTCAGTGACAATGAGTTACTTCTCTGACAAGGACAGCAAAGTTCTTCAGGAAAGCCAGCATGAAAACGTCCCCCAGCAGAACAGCCCAAGAGAACCAGCAGCTTCCAACAACTCTAGCCACTTCCCTAACAGCTTCTCAGTTCCTTCTCCACGTCTTTTCTTTCTTTTCTTTTTTGGTACAGTGTCTTACTTCACAGTTCTGACTCATAGTGATCTTCCCGTTTTAGCCTCCCCTTTGCTAGTATTACAGGCCTTGTTTCAGTGGCTGGCTTGGAGGACCTGGTGTTCTGGGGCTGGTGTGGCATGCAGTACAGGGATCAAACCCCAGTCCTTGTGCTTGCCAGGCAGGTTCCTAAAACACTAAGCTATGTCCCAGCCCTCCTCCTTCAGTTTTGCCTCTTCTCATGCTGGCAACGATCATCAGGTGGGTCTCCCACACCCAGAACTGTGCTAGTTTAATTCAGCTGAGTGTGACAAGTTGACCAGCAGTCAGTCATGGTGGAGCCTGGACCAAGGGAAAACCTCAGGAACGTTGATCCTGTCTTTACAAGTTTGGGATTCTGCTCAGTGTGGATTTTAATCTGAAGTTTGGCTTTTAAACATGTTGTATTCAGTTGTTATTTATTCCTGACTTTTTTTTTTTGGCCGTCCCTTCCTTTTTTGGCTTCACCCTGGCACACAGTGCTGCCCAGGTCTGCCCCAGGTCAAAGCCTGACCTTTGAATTCAGGGGGTCAATGACATTTATGAAGGGGTGCGATGGTTTTACATCTACAAGATGGGGATCAGCTTTCTATTGTTGTAGCAAACACCTAAGAATGTAAACTTGAGAAGAAAGGTTGAATCTGGCTTAGTTTGGAAGGTCCAGTCTACAGTGGGCTCCATTGCTTTGGGCCTGTAGTGAAGCAGAAAATCAGGGAAGGCACCATGGTGGAGGGGAGCTCCTGGCTAGGGACATGATAAAGAGTTCAAGAAAGAGGCTGAGGCTCCACACTCTCATCTAGAGCATGTCTGCTCCAGGGGACTAAAGATTTCCTAGTAGGAACACATTTGAAGGTGCCGTCACCTGTTGATAAACCACTCTGGAACCAAGCCTCCACTAGCCAGGTCTTTGGAGCCATTGATCACAATCCAGGCCTGGGTCAAAATCTCCTGTTCTCAGGCAGCCTCAGGATGGTGCTGCCTGACTGTTCCCATGGCGCTGGTCACTGTGCCTTGGGTATCTTTTTAGGGTCATTCTCCTGGGAGAATGCAGGACTCATGAGCAAGAACCTGTCTGCTTGCTCACTGCTATGGTGAGCATGTAGGCGTCCATGGGGAAACAACAGCTACTGCCTAACCAGCTCCTGCCACTCCCGAAACAGCTCACGCAATCTTTGCAGCAACCTGCAAGGTGGGTGTTGTTCTCATCCTTGTTTCAAAACTGAGTGATTGAGACAGTGGTTCTGTGACTTGCCTGTGGTGACGGGTTTGAAGTGATGAGGCTGGAATTTGAACCTGAGCACTCTGGCTCTGAAGCAGAAATTTCCGACCTTGGCACGAATTTCGTGGGGAGGTGATTCTTTGTTGGGGGGAGGGAGGGGCTGTCCTGTACATGGAAGGAAGCCTAACTGAATTCTGTATCTCCAGCTCCTAAATCCTCTCTGACACCAAAACTGTCTTCAGACCCAGGGCTCCAGATCTCCTGCAATAATCTCCCGCCTAAAGTTTTTCATTGCTGTACCAGGCTGCTTTCCTATAATGAACTGCTCAATAATAAACATAGGAGGCCACTGTTTTGCACCAGGCTCTTGCCCTAGGCCCCAAGAAGAAATCTAAAAATCAAAATGGAGTCACTCACGCAAAGTATCACATCACCAAAACCAGACTGAACTGTTTCTCTTACTTTTCAAGAAACCAGGAGAAATAAGAGGTAATGGCTAAGTCTCCCTCAGGCTGGCTTCATTTGGCATGATAATGAAGTTCCTTCTGTCTTTTTTGCTTTTGCTTTTTTTTATGGGACCAGGAATTGAACTTAGGACCTTGTGCTTGTCAGGCAGACACACCACTGAGTTATATTCCTGGCTGATCTTCTTTGTTTTTGAGGCAGGGTTTCCCTTGTATTCCAGTTTGTCTCCTGCCTCGGCCTCCGAAATCCTGGAATTACAGGCATGTGCAACCATGGCCAGCTAAATTACTTCTGTTTTAATCCTCAAAAAGAAACAAACAAACAAATGATCTTATGTTAGCCACTCAGATATATTTTTATTGTTCTGTCTTCCTGTCTCCCACACTAAGAAACTTTGTGTTCTTAGTTTCTACTTTTGCAGCTCTTTTCTGTGTATAAAAACCATCTTCTCTGCTCAGCCCATTAAAACACTTGGTCTAGCTTGCAGAATGAAGGCTCCTAATTCTGGAATTGAAGACAAAGCAAATTAGAACCTTTATTTTTTTATTTAATGTGCTTTCAGCCTTCATCCTGGGATCTACACTGGAGTGGGGAGGGTGTAGCTAGCCCAGCTCAGCCTGGCTGAGGCCTTGCCCAACAGCCAGCCTTGTGCAGCTTCCCATCCTGCAGAGTTTTGTGCATCAAAATACAGCCTACTTTCTTGTCTTCACCGTTCATGCTGTGCTGAGCATGGTACAGACACAGGCACAGACATAGGCAGAATATCTCTTATTTAAGGTGCTTAAATTAGCAGTGCTTTCAATTTTGAAGTTTTCCTGCATTTTTTTTTTTTTTTTTTTTTTTTTTTTTTTTTTT
>PVKA01046457.1:0-14927 GCA_004027165.1 Ctenomys sociabilis
TTGTAGCTCTGGCTGGTCTTGAACTCACAACAATCCTCCTGCCTCAGCCTCCCGAGTGCTGGAATTACAGGCCTGCACCACCACACCTGGCTGGTTCTGGGATTATAGTCATGTACTACAACACTCAATCTCAATCCCCATCTCAGGGAACCCCAGGGGCAGGGCCAACACAGCAGGCCCAGTGATCGAACTCCCAGCCCCTGTGTCTGCCTAAGCAGGCGCTTTATCCACTGAGTTATTTGGCCAGGTCAATTACCTCTGCAGAAAAGTCTTTTGACAAAGTCCAACAATCAAAGCCCTACAGAAAATTAAGATAGCTAGTCTATACTTCAATCTTATAAAAGACACCTATGACTAATCAACAGCCAATATAATTCTAAATGGGGAAAAAAAAGAAAGATTTTACTCTCAAATTAGGTACATGACAAGGATTTCCTCTATCACTACTCCTATTCAGTATTGTGGAATTATTAGGTAGAGACATCAGACAAGAGAGAAAAATAAAAGGAAACAGAATAGGTAAAGAAGTTAAACTATCGTTATTTGGAGATGACTTATACTCAACTTGGAAGACACAAAACAGTCCACCAATAAGCTCCTAGAATTAATAAGCAAATTTAGTAGCATAATGGGATATGAAGTCAGCACTCAAAGATCAATAGCATTCCTCTACGCAGATAACATTCACTGAGAGAGACATTAGAAAAAAACATAACTTTCACAATTGCATCTAAAAACATGAAATTTTAGGAACTAATCTAATAAAGGAAATAATACATCTGTATAATGAAAATTAAAACTCTCTAAATGAATATTGAAGAGTAGTTTAGGAAATGGAAAGATATCCTTTGCTCCTGGATAGGAAGATACAACATTGTGAAAATGGCCATACTCTCAAAATTTAATACCATCTCTCACAAAATACCATGAACATAACTCACAATCAATAGATAGAAAAATCTTAAAAATTATTTGGAACAATAAAAAAGAAAAACTAGAACAGCAAAGGCAATCTTGGGCAACAAAGGCAAGGCAGGAGGCTTTATAATCCCTGACTTGAAATTATACTTCAAAGCTACTGTGATAAAATCACCATGGGCAACACTTGGGAGGCTGAGGCAGGAGGACTGTTGTGAGTTCGAGACCAGCCTGAGCTACAAAGTGAGCTTAAGGCCAGCCTGAACTGCATAGTGAGACCTTGTCTCAAAAAGACAAAAAAAAAAAAAAGAATGAACATGGGAATTGGCAAAAGCTAAATATCAATAGAACAGATTAGAAAATAAGAAATACAACTAGAAACTCACTCATGCATCTTATCTTTCACAAAGTGGCAAAACATGTTTATTGGAAAAAAGTCTCTTTAACAAATGGTGCTGGAAAAACTGGCTCTTCATATGTCAAAAACTAAAACTAGAACTGGTCTTTTGTCATGCACTAAATTAAAGTCAAAAACAGATTAAAGATCTAAACATTAAAACAGAAACACTAAATCTCCTAAAGAAGAAAGTCAGTGGAAATCTTGAAGACATAGGGTAGGCAGGCAGTTAATGAATAAGAATCAAACTGCATGGAAATACTCCAAAGAATCAACAACTGGAAGCTCATCTTACTAAGAAGCTTCTGCATGTCAAAAGAAATCATCAACAGAGTGAAAAGACAATCCACAAGTTGGGAAGAAATCATAAGAAACAATTACTCAGACAAAGGACTTCTATCTAAATTATATGAAGAACTAAAAAAAATTAACCCTCAAAATTTAAAGATCCAGGCCAAAAATGGGCATTTGAGATAAATACACACTTCTCAGAAGAAGAAACACAAATGGCAAATAAATACATGGAAGAAAAAAAGTTCCACAGCACTGGCCATTGGAGAAATGCAAATTAAGCAACACTGCAATACCATCTCACTCCAGAAAGAATGGGAATAATAAAGAAAACAACTAATAACAAATGCTGGAGAGGCTATGGGGAAAAAACCCTTCTCCACTGTTGGTGGGAATATACAATCACTATGGAAATCAGTGTGGAGACTCCTCAAACTCTGGGATAGGAAATCCCATTCAAACCAGCTATTCTCCTTCTGTGTATTTTCCCAAAAGAACTGAAATCATCATACCGTGGTGATATATATGCACCTATGTTTATAGCAGCACAATTTCTTACAATCAAATCTTGTAAACAACCAAAATGCCCATCAACTGAGGAATGGATGAAAAATATGTGGTATTTTGATATAATGGAGCCTTCATCAGGTATAAAGAAAGGCAATCTTGAAACATTTATAGGCAACTGGATTGCACTATAGGGTATATACTCATAAGTGAAATAAATCTGATCCACATGTTTAAATATCGTACTGTCTCCCTAGTGTAGGAACCAAAAAAAATAAATAAAACCTGAAAGGTATAACAGATATAGTAAAACAGAAAAAACCTGAACTTAAGGATTAAATAATGAAGTTGAAAAAAAGGAGAAAAGATAGAAAAAAAGGAAAGGGGAAAAGCATGAAAGTACATACACAGGACCACTGAGACGATTGTACTAATAATTTTCATCAGATTTTTAAAATTGCATTTTAATTTTTAGAAGTTTCACTGTGACAAACTGCATGCTGATAACTGATCTGAGCAAGTACATCGAGAACAGCAATGTATAATACAAAACCTATGGTTGAATACCTCTCACCTTGGCCTTCTAAATGTGTACCATTTCTAATGTCTTATCAATTACTGTACTTCCTCTAAAATAAATTTCTTTTAAAAAGACAAGGAAAAAATTAAGATTTCTTGAAAGCAATTATTAATATTCAAATATTTGTCCAATCTTACATAATCTTATCTGTTAATGTGAAGATAAAAATAGATAATGTAACAGCCATTGTTAATTAGCTATTCCTATTTTGAAAATTTGTAACATATATGTTGTTGTATGTTATCCTGTTTCTGTCTTTTCTATTCTATTTGTTTTTGCTCCTTTTTTCACTCTTCAAAATAAAATGAAATTCAAAAAAAAGTAAATCCATTCTACTAAATATGTGTGATCTCATTATTTCTACTCAACTGAATGTATGATTCATATATTTTTTATATGTTCCGCTTTAGTAAATACTAACAAGTACCCTTTCAAAATTGTCATAAACTTGATACATAAACCAGAAATGTAAAACTTTCATTTGTTCAAAGACTTTTAGTCTTTTATAACTTTTAGTTATATTGTGCATGCTGCTCATTAAGGGGGAAAAATCCTCTAAGCTGTGGATGTGTGGAGAAATTCATAAAATTGATGACTTTATGAAAGGAACGAAGTTTGTAAAAGGAAAGAAGTGAAAACAGTGCAGCAAGTATGTCAATTACATCTAATCTTTTAATTTGCCCTGCAGCAAAATGCTACCTCAGAACCACCCCAGTTTTGTGGGGGAGCTGTGTGACCTTCTGACTTTGAGCAGGTCACACCTTTACAACAAGCAGCAAATATCAGTCTGGACTCACTGCTGGGCCATTTCTCAAGCACAGCCTGTCAGATTAGGATCAGCAGTGGAACAACGCATGGCCTCAGCAGTAACACTGCTCTTTACCTTTCGTGTTGCTACTCAGGTGAAATAATTTGATAGGAAAAATGTCTGCAAAATTCCTGTAGAATATAATTATGATGTTTTTATTAGGAAAGACTTGCAAGTTCCATGTCCTCTCTACAGGTTTCAGAGCTATAAGTTACACTTATTTGTACCTCTTACATCAACTATTCTAGATTTCAGTAATTGTTCCTGATAGCTCTGCTGACCTAAATGTTCTATTGGTTGATATAGACCTATATTGCTTATGTCTGAATCCCAGAGCAACAGCCTCTTCTATATTATATTTATAGCTTTTCTCAATTACCTTAAAACGTCAAAAAATGTACCTATAAGTGATTACCTGGACATCAGATATATTATTATCTGTTTCTACTGAGTAGTATCACCCTTATTCCATTGTAATCTCAGGATCAATATTCCAAGCTGGGATCAAGACTTCAAGTCATGCTTGCTGATTTCTCACAATTGGACAGTGATTTAAATGGTTGGCACTAAGTTTAAGTGGATTCTTACTCTGCCCTACAGGTGAAGCACCATATTTTAAAGGAGGGTAGGTTTCTAAAGCTATGGAGTTCAAAGTTGAAGACCTAATATCCAGGTTTGTTTTTGACTTCTAAGTACATTTATAAGCTAGATTCTGTAGCTTTAGTATGATGTAAACAATATCACCAATTAAAGTAATATGTATTTCTTATGGTTGGCTAAATTATGATTTAATCCTAGTTATTCACATGCTGTCTCCTGGAAAAAGTATGACGCAATTGTGGAAAGGCATAGATTGCTCCAAAGTAGAGTACTTTGCACTGCTTTCTTTGTTACTTTCTTTGTTCTTCCTTTTCCCTGCTCTTCCTTTCTTTCTCTTTTCCCTTCTACCTTCTCTCTCTCTCTCTCTGTCTCTCTCTCCTCTCTCTTTCTCTGTCTCTCCTCTCTCTCCTCTCTTTGTCTCTCTCTTTCTCTCTCCTCTCTCTGTCTCTGCCTCTATCTCTGTCTCTCTCTGTCTCTGTCTCTCTCTCTGTCTCTCTCTCTCTCTCTCTCTCTCTCTCTGTATCTGTCTCTGTTCCTCTCTTGCCTCTCCTCTCCCTCTTTTACTTTTTTCTTAAGTCAGGGTCTTATGTCTTCCATGCCAGCATTGAACTAGTTATGCAGATCAAGTTGGCATTACAGACATGTGCCCTGAGGACTAGTGTCTACATTATTTTCAAATATTTAATAAACACTGGTAGGTGTGAGTGAAACCAATAGGGGCTGCCGGATCCTGAATAGACCCAGAGTGCAGGCCCAGTGTGGAACCCTTCATTCAGCAGAACTCCCTGCAAAGAAGCTAAAGGCAAGATGCACCCAGCTGATTCAGGAGCAGAACATCTTGCCAGAGTGCCACAAAGGATTCACCTGCAACACTGCAGCAGGAAGAAGTGGAGCACAGTAGCCAGATCCAAGCCACACCCACTTGGAGGAGTCTGAACTTCCTTGATCCGAACCTGGAGCTAAGGTAATAACTCTACCTAAGCTCTACACCAAAGGTTAAAAGTCAGTGGTACACAAAATGACAAAGAGAAGGAACAAAAAGCAGTCTCAGGCCCTGAGTCCACCCAGTACAAATGCAGAAGACACTAGCATAGAGGAAATTGGAAATCACACACCTAAAATCACTGAAATAATAGCATTGGAAGTAAAGAACAACTTCAGAGAAAGGTATAGAAGAAATCAGATCAGAAATAATTTCTGAAGTAAAAAATGTAGTGATAAGTATAATCAAAGGAGTACTAAGTGCTTCTAAAGAATACACTGATAAAAAAAATAGAGCAGAATGTAAAAATGATGGAACCCCTGAATAAACAATAGAAGAAAGAAATACAATGTATGAAACAGTTCCAAACTGATGTACAGAAAATTTAAACCTCAATCACAAGCTGGCAAATCCAATTGAGTGAAAGTGAAAATAGACTCTCTGACCTTAAAGACATCATTGCAGCTAGTGAAAAAGTAAGCAAAGATCTCTTAAAAACTACTAGGATGCAGGAAAAAATAATTCAACACCTACAAGACAATGCCAAGATGAACAATGTGAGACTAATAGACATCAATGAGAAGGAAGGAGTCAATACAAATGATATAAAAAGAACCTGGGCAGAAGTAATAGCAAAAAACTCCCAAATACAGGACAACAATCTGACATTCAGTAACTGAAGCATATAGAACTCCAAATAACAGCAACCCAATTAAAACCACTCCCAGACATGTAATAATCAAGATCCCAGAAACAGGAACAGCATTCTAATAGCCAGCCACTAAAGAAAAAAAACAGATCACATTTAGAGGAAAACCCATCAGAATAACAGCAAATTTCTCTTCACAATCCATCAAGTCAAGAAGAGCATGGAGCAAAGTACTTCAAGTCTTTCAAGAAATCAAATTCCAACCCAGACTGATATATACTGCAAAACTCTCTTTCAAGTATAATGGAGAAGTAAAATACTTCCATGACAAAGAACAACTAAAGAATTTCATGATGACAAAGCCAAGCCTACACAGACTACTAAATAATTTTCTAGAGAGGAAATAAAATGATCACAACCCCATGAGTGAGACTGGAAAGGACCCACCAAATAGGGCAAATAACTAACATAGGAGAATAAGAGTTTAAAAATAAAATTCCTTGTGATGGTGCATAGTTAGAAAGGAATTAACCATTTAGTCATGGTGTGGGGAACCAGTTAGACTCCTTGAAATCTCAGGGGTCAGCTAAGGGCCCCTGATAATGTGACTCCACTTGTGTAGCTCATGGGACACAGTTATATAAGCAAGATTTAGCACAGCTAACCTCCAAGGGCTGGTCATTGCACTCTGTAAGAATGCAAATAGGAGATAATAACCTGTGTAAGTATTTTACAATATAAAATCACAGGTGGCTCTCTTGGACTCTTATTCTCTGCTCTGCTCCATGTTTCCTACTGTGGTTGGTAACTAATATCTTTCACACATGTGTTTTTTGACCTTGGGAAAACACCCATAGAAATCTCTTTTGGGCTTTCAGAGTAGGCTAAAATATGGTCAAGGGATTTAAAAGAATGTGAAGGTAGATGGCCTTCTCATCAATCTATGTGCCTTAGTTTATGTTTGAGAATCTCCCCATTTCCAAATTTAGGGTTCTGCCCTGACATAGTAGAGTTAGCAACTTTAACAACTCAACCTTTTCTGAATCTAGTACTCTTATTCCTTGTCATGGTGCATAGTTATTGTCTGCCTTTAAAATGTATGAAATGAAGGGCCAGCTAAATAGCTCAGTGGATTAAAGCACCAGGTACAGAGGCAGGAGTTTTGATCCCTGGCTCTGCTGTACTGTCCCCACCCCCAGGGCAAGCTGAGATAGCAATCGAGACTGGGCTTGGTGGTGTGCAGCTGTAATCTTAGCTCTTGGGAGCCTTTAAACAGGTGAAGCACTACGGATCTACACAGTGAGACCCTGAACACCCTATAGACCCCTAAAATACAAAAAAAAAGCCTCCCTAAATAAGGTAGGGAGCAGAAAGAGATAGTTCTAACCGAACGTTGAACCAGGATGCAAAAAAAGACAACAAAGGCCTCAGCCAATTCTATGAGAAGTTCTGAAACTACAATAGCTATTCAGCAGTGTTTGATTTGGATGCAGGAGAAAGAATATATGTTTAAATTACATTAGCTATTATGTGTATATTGCAACAAAGAAGGAGTCATAAATTTGGGCAGCTGGTTTAGACTCCTACTAGCATTTCCAGCATCTCAAGAAATGAATGCTTCCATACACATTATCATATTTGTGCACTACACCATAATATTCAGTGTGAGTTGTCTTTTCACTCTGTTGACAATTTCTTTTGATGTGTGGAAGCTCCTCAGGAAGAGTTGATCCCAGTTGTTGATTCTTTCATGTGCTTCCTGTGCAAATATATGTTTGTACATGAACTCTTTGCCTACCCCTATGTCTTCAAGAGTTCCTCCTACTTTCTATTCTAGGAAATTGAGTGTTTCTGTTATAATCTTTAGATTTTTAATCCGTTTTGACTTTAACTTAATGCATGGTGATAGAGCTGTGTCAAGTTTTAGTTTTCGGCATGTAGAAAGCCAAGTTATCCAGGCCCATTTGTTAAAGAGGCTATCTTTCTTCCAGTGAGTATGTTTGTGCTATCTTCACATTTTAGATAATTTAGTGAACATGTGGGTGTATTTCTTATGGTTTATTTTGAGTTTTCTTGAGTTTGAGCACTTTCAAGTCTTTGGTCATTTTGTATATTTTCAGTGAAGAATCTATTCAAGTCTTCCCCATTTGCTTAAATATCATCTTTCTTTTCATACATAGAAATATCCAGTTACATTTATAAGTGCATGCCTCCTGGATATTTTATTTGTACAAGTGACATATGCTATGGTATGTAAAGCAATACCATTTCATTTTTTATGATATCTGTGGCAAGCAGAATTGATTAAAATTGATGTGGTCCAATGTATATTCTTTTAATTTTTACTGAGAATATTATAATCTTCTGTATATGTCTATTTTATGGTAAGGAAGACACTACCTTCCTTTTAATACTTTTTAAATACTGCATTTTAACGCATATTTTGGCTGGAATCTATATGGCATTGATTTTTCTGTGTGTGAAGTATGAGAAAACATTTTCTCACAAGGGTATTCAATTAACACCACTCATAAAAATATGAATAGGCATTTTGAAAAGATTCATTTATTTTTTTAACTCACAGTATTCTGGAATAGAAAGATGTGGATGACCTCTTCACTTCTTCACAAATTTGGAAATGACATCTGAGAAAAGAAGACTGAATGTTCAATGTAATAGCCGGATAAAAGAACAGAGTTTCCAGCCTTTATGGTTTCATTAGTTGACATCCTACAGGAAAAAAAGTGTAGCTGAGGTGGTGAGCTTCAGGAATCAAAATCCCACTTGCAATATCAGTCTCAGGACTGTGGATCCTTGTTATGCTAGAACAACATTCAAGCATCGAAGGAAAATTGAGAAGTCTATTGGACACGTTTTAGAAAGGACATACAGAATCAGGTGTTGGATACCAGCTTGCTAAAACCTCAATAATCTACAAGTCATGAATAATTCATGAGTAAAATCCTAATGAAATAATAAGTCAAACCAGATTCTTCCCAATCACACTCTAATCCGCAAACTATACACTAAAACCTTCTCCTCACTCTGACTCTCCACTGTGCAAACTTGCATTCCAAGTTAAAAACTACCTACTATAGTAAATGTAGAATTTTTCCAATTATTTTTGTAGTTACAGTGTCACAATTATCTCTAACTCTATGTTATTTTATAGCTATGTATGGCGCATTTTTAATGTCCATGTTCACTAAATCGAATGAGCTACTATCACTCATTTTTCTCAGTACAAGTCTTAGGCACTGAAGGAGATCTTCAAGCAAAATAACAGGATAGCAATGAAAAGCCTAGCACTGGTGTACACAAGTGCTTAATGTGATGCCTATTTATTGATTGATCTTTTCAAATATAAAATTGTTGCGTCATTTTGTGAGTGAACTTTGCCAACAGCCATGTGAGGAAAGTATTTTCTCATCAAGGAGTCATGCACACTCTCTTCAAATATTCTTCTAGGTTTTAACTTAATTTAGAAGTTATTAAGAATTTAGAATGCGATAATTCTTACTCAGGAGGCAGTAATTATTCTCTCCCAATTCTTTCATGGGACAGTGAAATCCAAAGGCAATGTGCATCATCACTGGTGGTATGCTGAAGTTTTGAAGAGTTTATCTGATTGTAAAGACTGCATTTAAAAAATTGATCATGGTATTTGTGTGGATAAGTACTGAAACAACAGTAATTGCCACTTTCTTTAAAAATGTTATTCCAAATTCACCATTTAACTACTTTGAAGAAAAAAATACACAATGTAATAAGGATTATTAATTTCCTATCACCTTATTTAGAGATTCTATATTTTTTATTATTTTTTCCCTTTAAAATAAAAACAAAAGCATTTTGGACTAGAAATTTTTTTTTTCTGTATTTTAGGTAAGGGTCTACAGGATGTTCAGGGTCTCACTGCTAGATCGGATTCATAGTGATTCTCCTGTTTACAGCTTCCCAAGTGCTGGGATTACAGGGTCACAGCACGACACCCAGTCTCAGTGGCCATCTCAACATGCCATGGGGGCAAGGCCAGCATGGCAGGCCCTGGGACTGAATCCCTGGCCCCTGCACATTCTTTTTTCTCTTTTTATGTATTTAGGACAGGGTCTACAGGTTCTATATGATCTTACTAGGTAGATTCTCCTGTGTTCAGCCTCCTATGAGCTCAGATTACAGGCACATGCCACCAGGCCCAGTCTCAATTGCCATCTCAGCGTGCCAGCACAGAACTGCTGCACTCTGCCTAAGAAGGCATTTTACTCTGCTGATCTATTTTGCCAACCCTTAGAAATTTTTCTTGAAATGCACAATACTTATGTGAAAATGAGAAACTGCAATGAGAAAATAATAAGAATTCCAGGAACTATATACTTTGTAGAATACAAATGTTCAGCATTTAATAAATGATACTTCTTTTGAAAGCATGATGTTAATAATTCTGGTAGTCACATTAACAAGAGGTGCTCCATTAAAAATGAATTTCAGTATTTTTGAAGTACAGAACAAGGAATGAAGTCTACTGTGACTTCAAATTTTCAGATGGAAATAGGCAAGCAGGTTCATGAGGCCAAAAACCACCAAGATGACCTGAAAAGTCTGCACCAACATAATTACCATCAATCTAAAAGCTGAAGATAAAAACTCATTTTGAGAGGTTCCACAGGAGAAAAGCTACCTAAGATCCTCAGCAGTTCTGTCTGAAGAACCCAGAAGGCGACAGGAGTGGATTGGAACTAAGAGTACTGTTCCTGGTAAATCTTCTTTCAAAAGTGACTGTGGAAGACTGTCCTACATGCCAACATCTGACGAAGGATCTTACCGCTAGATGTGCTTTATAAGCAACGCCGAGGAAAGTTCTTCACGTTGAAACAAAGCAATGCTGAGTAGCCACGTGGAGAAAATGCTATGCATCTCACTAGCCAGGCGAAGCACAAGCTGCAGCGAGCTGCCCAGTCTGTACTGTGCTACCTGTAATTACTGCCAGATTACTTTAGAGAATGAATTTTTCCCAATCACCCAAATAACTGTGACTTCTTCATGTCCTTTAATACTCACTTTAATGTTTGCTTTATGCTTTTATCAAATAAAATGTGCACAGCAAAGAATCTTGAACATTGCAGGTATAGGAAACATTTCTTATCTAGAACTTCTCTCTTTCCATATATGAGCAAAAAATATAGTTGAGCCTGGGGTATTGACACTTGTATGCAGTTCCAACCCTTGGGAAGGTGAATGGAGGAGAACTGCAGCTCGAAGTCTAGCCTGGGCAATTCAGCCTCTTTCCATGACAACGTCTCAAAGGAGACAGAATATAAATAATACAAACATAAGAAGTTGTTTGAGGGATGTTAAGATAGCTCAGTGGTCTGAAGTGTTTGCTTAGTCAATTTTAGGCAAGCCAGGTGACTACTTGCCACACCAGCCCCACCCGCAGGGTGGGCTGAGCCTGCCAAAGAAAGAAGTTGTTTGGCTTCTCTTTTAAGTTAAAAGTTGAAGACTAGAATGACAGGCATTCCAAGCATGACCCTACTATTTCACATTGCTCTCTTCAGTGCAGTTACTTAGTTTACAGGTAGCAGTTATAGAGGTCAGGGTGAGAATCCTAACAATTAACTGCTAGTTTCAAAACCTGCCAAAGAGTCTCAGGATCATTGCCTTACTCATCTTGTGTGTATAAATGTGTGCCTTTGCCCTCGTCATACATTATTTTGCTGAATTCATGCACCTACGATATTTAAATGGCAATGGAAAACCCATCTCTGACAAAACTAAACAAAAAACAGGGATATAAATGAAGGAACATTTTGTAGTGATATAATTATATATGTACAAAGTAGGATAGACATACAGCTACTTTCTCTTAATTCAATGAGAAGAAAGATTTGTACTAATAGTGTTTGGACAGGATATCATGTCTGCATCTTATACTAGGAATAACTACTATGAAGACAACAATATGCAATATATGATTGCTGTAACTATCCTACTAATCCATTTTGAAACTGTCTCATTGCTATTTGTTTCTCAATAAAATTAATAAAATAGTTGACATACCTCATTACTAGCACTTAACCTACACACTAACTGAAAATGTGTAAAATGCCCTCATCCTCTTTATATATCTGCAATGTTCCTTAACCTAGACTTCTCTTTTATTTATGTTTATCATTTGTTTTTATGAGCTAGATTTTAAATGTTTTAGAACAGCAATTCTTTGTTTGCCAGCCTGGCACTCTGAAAACATATACATATTTTGTTGTTTAACAAATATTGTTAAATAAATAAATTTTTAAAAACTAGAGATTCTGGAGGTCTGGGGATGTAGTTCAGTGGCACAACCTGCCCAGTGAGTGCAAGGTCCTGAGTTCAAGTCCCGATACCAAAAAATGTGTAAATATTGCAGATGAAGAAGAAGTGATACATACACGGTAACTATGTCTTATAGGATATGGGTTCACTTTAGTATGAGGAATCTAGTTACACAGTATTTTTGTGTTGATCTTTGATGTTCATAACTACCAAAAGATCAGAGAACAATAGTCCACATAAGCATTTATTCAGTTAGTAACTGTATGCTTCCCATCTCTGGCTACTTATAACCTACTTGATAGTGATTATATGAAGAAATGGTATTTAAGGTCAAAATGAAGCATTTTCGATATTTCAATGTAAAAGGAAATAATATATTTTGAACCTTATTTAAGAATATTCTAATTATACAAAAAGTTGATCCACATTCTTTCTCTCTTAAATTCTTTTTAAAAATACATGCTCACATGAGGTTTTCTTTTGGTTTTGGTTTTAGGTTTTTTTTTGGTGGAACTGGAAATTGAACTCAGGCCCTTGAGTTTGCCAGGGAAGCGTTTATTGCACTGAGCCATCTCCCTGACCCCACATGAGTTTATTATGAAGAATAAAATCATATTTAATCTCTTCTCTTGTATTTATATTATGAAATCCTTTCCACGGAAAGTCTGCACAATTTATTAGGAAAAAAGAAAAGGCCCTCTTATTCTTTTAGAATCATCTCTCTCATGGATTATTGAAAATAGTCTCTTATTTATCAACTTTAATATTCAAATGTCCTCAGAAGCACTAGAATTTTTTTCAAAAACTTATTCATATTCTGATTTAATACAAATTAGTTGATTATCCAACTCACCAAAAAAAAAATGTGAATTCGTTTGCTTGTAAGTGGAAGGAATCTCTTAGGCTTCATTAGAGCTCTCCTAGTTTTTTTTTCTTGTTTTGGTAACACACTTTTCATGAATTCTTCCCTTCACCCTGCCTTGCCTTCCAGGGCTAATAGAAATAGTTTTACATTTATTACCTAACCAAGAAATACAGAACACAGCAGTAAGTAAGTTGCCTGAATGTGTATAAAACCCTATCATTTTTATTTGCTGGTTGACTTCTTTTGCTTTAGTTTTGCAGCAAAATTTTAGTACAGGTTTTTATGAACAGAGAGATTATAAAAAAAAACAAAAAAACAGAGCAGTAAGCCACTAACATAGCGCAAGTGTGTTTGGTACTCCTGTGTTCCTGTATCCAAAATATGTGACAAATCACAGTACGTTAATGAAGGCCACCTGCATGCCTTTCTGTTACTCAGGCCTTCTCAGATCTCTCTTCTACCATCTGTCCCTACTCTCTTTCTCTCTGTCTCTGTGTCTCTATATCTCTGTCTCTGTCTCTCATCTCTCAGTCTGTTTGTCTCTGTCTCTGTCTGTCTGTCTCTCTGTGTGTCTCTCTGTCTCTGTTTCTTTCTGTCTGTCTCTGTCTGTCTCTCTTTGTTTCTGTCCCTCTCTGTCTCTCTGTCTGTCTCTGTCTCTGCATCTCTGTCTCTGTGTGTTTGCGTCTATCTGTCTCTCTCTTTCTGTGTGTGTGTGTGTGTGTGTGTGTGTGTGTGTGTGTGTGTGTGTGTCTCACACAAAGATGGAGCATACCCCTGTTATTCTCTCAGGGTTTACTGATAAAATTCTGAATTCACTCTCTGGTACTTATTCTCTCACTATGTACCCATCTATTTCAGGTCTATATTTCCTTATCCAAAAATATATTAAAATATTTTGATAATAAAAAGGTCAACTGGATTAACCCCCAAAGCTTTTAGTGGTTCAAAAGAATTAACAAACCTTTAAAATTTTAATTACCTGCTTGATATGAACAAATGTTTATTTTAGTTCCCTTCTTCTACCTCTATAAAAGGTATCCCTCATTTAGAGGAGTGTAAATTTACAATGACCCACAGCTCAGCATAATCAGCCCCAGTATGTCATTCACTGCATGATATCAGCTTTAAGAAATGCTTTAATAAAATCTTAAGGAAATAAAATCTTTAAGGACAATCAAACAGCTTTTTACATGCCTGCATCAATAACTGAAGAAAATTGAAAGAAAATAATTAAACATTTAGAAGTTAGTTTTAGACTTTGTCCAAATATATATATTTAGTATCTACACAATACAGGGCACCTCAAGAGGTACAAACACATTATTTTTCATGCCCTTGTTTTAAGGGAACATCTTTTTAGATCTTTTTAGAAGTAGTAGCAAAGAGTCTACTTGAGATAGAAACCCATGCTAAGAGCCTGTCTTCTGATGCTTGTTTGTCTATTTATTCATTTATTTACTTTTGGTCCCAGGAATTGAGCTCATGACCCTGTGCTTGAGAGGCCTTCCCTGTGCCACTGAGCTATATCCATGGCCCATTTTCTGATGTTTATGTCTAAGGTAGATTTAGTAGGCACACACATGCCAATTTAGGGTCTTCCTTGCAGACATTCTTATTTTAAAAATAATATTTTTGCTTTTTTTATTTTTCAAGTGTGAATCAAAAATATTTTGAAAAATCATTAGAAAGAATCCAGAGTTTTTCTCAACAAGATGATAGGAATTCAACACTGGTTGTTATACTGCATACTGCCATCTTCAATTAGTTTTTCAGGTGATCAGATATAAGCATACAAACTAGGTGAAAAAAATTAAGAAGAAAAGTAAAATTTAAGCATTAACTTTTCTTTTAATAGACCAGTAGAAGAGAACAGTGTAGTTAATCCAGCTATCCTGCATATAGACACATACGTTTTTCTTTCTTTCTTCCTTCCTTTCTTCTTTCCTTCCTTCCTTCCTTCCTTCCTTCCTTCCTTCCTTCCTTCCTTCCTTCCTTCCTTCCTTCCTTTCTTTCTTTCT
>PVKA01046458.1:0-14925 GCA_004027165.1 Ctenomys sociabilis
AAAAAAAAAAAAAAAAGAGTAAAGTGCTCTATCACTGGACTTCCTCCCTAGTATTTAAAAAAAAAAAATTAAGGGACTGGGGTGATGGCTCAGTGGAATAAGCACCCCCTGGCAAGCACAAGGGCCTGAGTTCAATCCCGGGTTCTGCAATAACTAACTAACTAACTAACTAAATTTTAAGACAAGGCCTTGTCCAAGCTAGCTGGCCTTGGGCTTTTGATCCTCTTGCCTCAGCCTCCTGAGAGAGTGGCTAACATAGCTAACGTTACAGGCACGGGTGGCTTTGCCCAGGGGAATGCTGACATCCTGTGAGGTCATGCTGAGTATCTGAGCCTGGGTATTGCTGCCCCACACCGACTTCCCTCTTCACGTGTGCCACGCTGGGCTCCCGACAGCTGCCCAGTGATCTCTGCTTCTCTGCTTCTGTTACTCCAAGCACGCAGAGTAAACAGAATCACACTTGGGGGCTGGTTTCGTTTGCACGATTCCAGATGAGTGGCTATCCATAGTGTACCCTTTTCTGTAGCCAAGCAGCATTTTGTGCTATAGATACAAACTTTTTTTTTTTTCTGGTACCAGGGATCAAACTCAGGACCTTGCACTTACTAGGCAAGTACTTATTCCATCAAGCTATCTCCCCACCCCCCTTTTTTATTTTAGGGAAAGGTCTACAGGGTGTCCATGGTCTCACCACCTAGATTGGACTTACGGTCATGAGCCACCACACCCAGTCTCAATATAAACATTTTGGACAAAGGTTGTCTGTTGGTCTCTAGGTTGAAACTATTATGAATAAAGTAGCTAAAAATCATTAAGCTGGGGCTGGTGATTCATGGCTGTAATTCCAGCATTTGGGAGGCTGAGGCAGGAAGAATTGCCTTGAGTTCAAGGCCAGCCTGGGGTACATGATGAGACCCTGTCTCAAAGAATAGTCTTTTTCTTTCTTTCTTTTTTTTTTATGTATTTAGTACAGGGTCTCACTATACAGCTCAGATCTGTAGTGATCCTCCTGTTTTCAGCCTCCCCAGCGCTGGAATTACAGGTGTGTGCTACCATGCCCGGACTTGGTGGCCAGCTCAGCATGCCTAGGAGTGGGGTTTGGGGGTTGAACCCAGTCCCTGCACTTGCCTAAGTAGGCACTTAGTCCCCTGAGCTATCTCACTGGTCCTTAAAACAGTCTTGGACAAGCTTTTCTTTTGTTTTTTTATTACTGGGGATTGCATTTAGGGCCTTAATACTGAGCTACATCCCTTTTTAAAATTTTGAGACAAGCTGGGCATGGTGGCATACACCTGGAACTCCAGCACTTGGGAGGCTGAGGCAGGAAGATCACTGTAAGTTTTTTTTTTTTTTTTGTGATACCAGGGATTGAACTCAGTACCTTGCATGTCGCTGTGAGTTTGAGGCCAGCCTGGGCTACAAAGTGAGTTCAAAGTCAGCCTGAACTGCATAGTGAAACCCTGTCTCAAAAAGACTACATACATACATACATACATACAAATTTGTTTAAGCAGGTTAAGGGCCTGCTTAAACAAAGCAGTCAGGCTTGGCTTTCTGTGGTTTAGTCCCCAGATCCTCAAGCCAAACCAGACCTGCTCTGATTCCATTCTGAGGCTTCCAAAAAAAATTTTTTTTTTTCCAACTCAGGGTGTTGTGTACATGGACCTGGATGGGAGTATAATCAAAGATATTTTTTCTGACTACATACATACATACATATATACAAGGTCTTGCTAAGTCACTAAACTGCCTAGCTGGGCTCAAACTTGGTTACTTATTTTTGTTTCTGTTTGGATTCTTTTGTGTTTTTGAGACAAGGTCTCACTGAGTAGTCACATTGGCCTCAGACTCACTATGAAGCCCCAGCCATAGCCCTAGCTTTTTCATGTAACTTTGGACAAAGGTGCAGATAGCAATTCACAGGAGAAAGACTGCTGTCCCCACAAGGGATACCAGGGCCAGTCAGGTGAAGAAAAAGGAGAAAACTGGAGAAGAGGAAGGGGAGATGGTGGAGAGAAAACCTTGACCTTACATAGAAGTGAACGGAAGCCGGGGAGATGGCGCAGTGGGATAAGCACTTCCCTGGCAATCGCAAGTGTGAGTTCAATTCCTGGTTCTGCAAAAATAAATAAATAAATAAATAAAGTATTCTACAAACTTAAAAAAAAAAAAAAGTGAACTGAAAACAGATCATGAATTTATAGGCGCTGGGCATAGTGGTGCTTGGCTGTATTCCCCGCAGTCTGGGAAGCTGAGACAGGAGGATCACGGCCTGGGCAATTTATTTTATTGTTATTTATTTGTTTATTTATTTATTTATTTATTTTTGCAGTACCAGGGATGGACCTCAGGACCCTATAATTCTTGCCAGGCAAGCGCTTATTCTACTGAGCTATCTCCCCGGCCCCAGCCTGGGCAGTTTAGTGGGGCTGGGTCTCAAAATTAAAAAAACTGCAGCTGCAGGTCCTCGTGAGGATCCTTCGACCCCTAGAGCGACAGGAGAAGAGTCACTTGGGCACAGGGGTGCATGTCTATTCCTGGGTTTCTGCCCGTGTTTCACTTAACCACGTGTCTTCCCCTCCCCAGACATCACAAGTTTTTGTACCAGGAATTGGCCCCAGTGCCTCACACTTGTGCGGTGCTGTGCGACTGAGCTTCACCCTCAGCCACATCCCAGGTTTCGTTTTCGTTTTTTTGAGACAGGGCCTTGCTATGCTGGCCTTCAGGCTGGCCTTGAACTCTCTTTGTAGCCCAGGCTGATCTCAAATTCCCCAGTGAGCCTCCTGCCTCAGTCTCCCGAGCGCTGGGATTACCAGGGTGTGTCATCGTACCCGGATTTATCACACAGATCTTACTGCTGCAGTTGTACAGTAAATCTTGCCTGATTCCTCTCACTTTCTTGTATTTCTTTAGAAAGCAGTTTTAGCAACTCTAATTTCTCTCGCCTCTGTATATCATTTTAAAATAATCTACTTATATCTGCAGATAATCACGCAGCAGTATTTTGAGGAAAGAATTAGAACAAATGTCTCTATTATGTTATGAATTTATCTGGGGCAACCTGGCCTCTGTACTGAGCCATCCGGGCATCGGACAGAGCATGTGCTGCAGGTATTTGTAGCTTCTTTGGTTAGTGTCAAGGGTGTGCTATAGTTTTCAGCATCCAAGCCGGGCATGGTGGTGCAGGCCTGTAATCCCAGCACTCGGGAGGCTGAGGCAGGAGGATTGTTGTGAATTTGAGACCAGCCTGAGCTACAAAGTGAGTTTAAGGCCAGGCTGAACTGCATAGTGAGACCCTGTCTCAAAAAACAAAATAAATAAATGAATAAATAAATAAATATAGTTTTCAGCATCCAAATCCCATACACAATTTTGTTAGAGTTATGCCCCAAAATTGCTTTGTTTAAAAAATTACAGGAAGTACTGTGATTCTAAGTTTTGTGTGAATGTATTTGTTGCTAGGATCTAAAAGTGTGGATGGAACTGGATATAGCCGGATGAGAAGGTACCTCTCCAACAGGTCTGAGGCCCTAAGCGCTCTCCCTGGCACCCTGGAACAAATGAAAGCCCTAAAGACTCGGCTTGAGATTCTTCTTGGGGAGTTCTCAATTACAAATTTAATTTCTGGAGTAGTTAAAAGGCTTGGTGGAGCACACCTGTAATCCCAGCGCTCGGGAGGCTGAGGCAGGAGGACGCTTTCTAGTTCAAGCCCAGGCTGGGCTACATAGTGAGTTCAAGACTAGTATGAACTACATAGCCAGACCTTGTTACAAAACAAAGTATTTTTATTTTTATTTTTGGCAGAACTGGGGATTGAGCTTAGGCCCTTGCCAGCATCAAACATATAATTTGGTAACACTAGTCTTTGTTTTCTTTTTTTTTTTTTTTGAGACAGGGTCTCGGATATGTAGTGTAGGCTGACCTTGAACTTATTATGTAGCCCAGGTTCATTTCAAACTCATGGTACTCTTCCTGCCTCAGCCTCCTGAGTGCCGGGATTACAGGCGTTTGCCATCAGGCCCAAGAACTAGAGCCCTCAGAGCAGGGACAGGCACCAGACTCAGTCCTGGAGTCACCTCCAGTCTCCCTCACCTCTCAGGGCACCATCAAGACCTGCTGTCATCCACGGATGGATCCACTTGATGAAATTAGAGCCCTCATGGCCCTGCCCCTCAGGGAGACACCCACAGGCTCACCCATGGGGTTCTACTTTCATCCCGGGACTGGGGACTGAGCCCAGGGCCTGCTTGCTGAGCTCCATCCCTTGCCCCTTTTATTTTTTATCTTGAGAGACTCATAAATTGCTAAGTTGCCCAGGGTGGCTCCAGCTTGCCACCCTCCTGCCTCAGCCTCCCATCTGTGCCACACACTGGGCACCTGAGGTTGCTCTGGATCCGAGTCCATGGGGCTCTGTCCCATGAGGAGCTCTGAGGTGACCCACAGGATGGCCAGGAACACCCCGGGGGCTCCTGGCTCACCCTGCATCTAGGGGGTACCTTGCACCGTGATGTCTCTACCCTCCTGACTTCTCTGCACCATGCTGCCACTGGGGAGGGGTGACAAGTATCCGTGGGCCCAGCTGGCCCTGACACTCTGCCTTCTTCCTGTGCCGTCTGTCTCCTGTGTTATACAGAAGGCTGAGCTTCTGGTGTCCCCCGCAGCCCGGCCCCCCTTCCTGTCACACCTGGGAGTCCCTGGAGCTGGGGCGGGAACCCCCAAACTCTCCTTCTTGCTGTTGCTCCATGCCTAGCAGGAACCACTTCTGAGTCACTGACAGGGCAGGGATTTCCACCTGCAGCCACCACTGGAGGATCCGCTGCACGTGTCCCGGGCTGAGGGCTCCTGTCACGGTGTCCTCGAAAGGCCCCAGCCCTGATCTGTGTATCCTTGTCCTCAGGTTGGGTGTATTTGAGACAGCAGCTCGCAGGATCGATGTCCTTGGTTGTTCCAGTGGGAGAGACGCACAGGACCAGAGAAGGCTGTGGGAAGGGTTGGGGAACCCTTGTGCCTCTCTGGGTGTGATGTCCTCTGGGAACTGCCAGGTGCTCCACAAGCCAGAAGCTTCCAGAAACTTCTGGGTTCTGGAGAAGCAATGATGGACGTCGTCCCTGGCCTGTGTAGTCAGCGCAGGCTTCAACCTCTTTTCTCCCAGGAGATTGAAGGGGTTGAAACTTCCACCCCTCTGGGAAGAATGCTTTCCCTGGCCACCAGTCCCCAACCAAGGAGCCCACTGAGAGTCACCTCATTAGGACAAAGATGGCCACCGCACCCAGGAGCCGAGGGGGCTTAGGGGCTCTGTATCAGGAGCCAAGTCAAAGCTGTGTGTAGTGGTGTACACCTATAATCCCAGCACTTGAGAGGCTGAGGCAGGAGAACTGCTATAATTTATTTATTTATTTATTTTTGTCTTTTTGAGACAGGGTCTCACCATGCAGTTCAGGCTGACCTTAAGCTCACTTTGTAGCTCAGGCTGGTCTCGAACTCACAACAATCCTCCTGCCTCAGCCTCCCAAGTGCTGGGATTACAGGCATGCGTCACAGGCCTGGCCCTGCTATGAATTTACATTTAAGGCTAGCCTAGGCTAAAAAGTGAGCTCATGGCCAGCCTGAATTGCATAGGGAGACCCTGTCTCAAAAAGACAAAAAAACAAAAACTTGGAACTCAGGTCAAAGACCAAGTATGAGGACTGAAGGCTTTCCCTGCAGAGGTCCTGGGAGCTCTGTCTTCAGAGCCTGGGACAGAGACCAAATACTATGTGTGTGTGTTATTATATGCCATCACCATACACACCTGTCACCTCCCATTCAAGTTACCTGCTCAGCTTTCATGAGCGCCTGAGCTGGAGACCCTGCCTGCCATGTGTAGTTTAGCGCTTTGGTTCTGGATTCCTTTCTGGCAATAACAATGAGAATACTAAAACAAAAAGCCTGGATTGGTGGTGCAAAGCCTTGGGGAGGCTGAGACAGGTGGATTGCAAGCTAAAGTCCAGCTTGGGCAATTGAACAACTGAGTCAAAATAAAAAATATAAAGGGTTGGAGATGTAGCTCAGTGCAAAGGTCCTGGAGTCAATTCCCAGTACTGGAGAAGAAGGAAAGAAGGAAGGAAGGAAAGAAAAGAGGGAGGGAGGGAGGGAGGGAGGGAGGGAGCATTCCCAGTTTGGCTTGGGGCCAGCACTGGCAGTGAGGCAGGGACAGTAGGGGACAGGAGCCTGTCCACAGTGTCCCTTCCCAGGAAGCCGGGGCAGTAGACTCTGTAGACTTCAGAGTTTATTTAAGCTGCGGGGACCTTATCATATCTTCATCCAAAGAGCACAAAGTTAAACAAAGCAGCAGTGGAGCCCGAGAAGAGGGAGTTGATTTAAGATAGGGCCCTATCAGCGGTTGGTTACCCAGCTATTCAGGGCCTCCGCCTTATCTCTGCCAAAGCCACTCGGGTCAGCAGCCCTGGCACCTGTCATGGGCCCCAGCCTGAGGCCAGCCCTGCCCCAGGGTGCTCAGGTGACCTGCGGCCAGGAGGGGCGTTGGCAGCTGCCCTGCTCCCCTGCAGCCGGCACCAGCGCTGTGCTTGCTGTGACCAGGGCAGCCACAGAGGCAGCGGGGGAGTTGGTAAGAATCACAAAGAATAAATCCACGAAAAAATGTTCAGCATCTCTGGCCCTTAGAGAAACAGATTAAAGTGGCACTGAGATTCCATGCTATTCCACCAAGAGCAGCCAGCATTAAGAAATCAGGTAATGAAGCCAGGCGTGGTGGCTCATGCCTGTAATCCCAGCACTCGGGAGGTGGAGGCAGGGGGATTATTGTGAGTTCGAGACCAGCCTGAGCTACAAAGTGAGCTTAAGGCCAGCCTGAACTGCATAGGGAGACCTTGTCTCAAAAAGATAAAAAAAAAAAATCAGGTAATGAAAACTCCTGGTGAGGCTGCAGAGAGAAATCTTCTGCCTATGGAAGCTGAGGCAGGAGGATGCAAGTTCAAGCCCAGCCTGTGGAACACAGCAGCCTAACGAGACTCAGTCTCGAAATAAAGTATAAGCCGGGCATCGTGGCACACGGCTGTGACTCCCGCAGCCCTCAGGAGGCTGCGGCAGAAAGTTCAAGACCAGCCAGCATGAGCTCCCTATGAGATGAGACACTGCCTCAAAAACAATAAGTAGGGGCTGGGGAGGTGGAGATGGCTCAGTAGAATAAGGGCTTCCCTGGCAAACTCAAGGGTCTGAGTTCAATCCCAGGTTCAGCCAAAAAACAAAAACAACAACAAAAATAATATTGGGGATGTAGCTCAGTGTCAAGACCCTGAGTTCAATCCCCAGTGCTGACAAAGAAAAAGAAAGAAAATAAAAATTATTTGGGGATTTAGTTCTGTGGCAAATGTTTGCCTATTATGCACTGGGTCTTGGGTTCTAAGCACCACAAGAAAAAAACAAAAAACAAACAGACAAATCTATTCCATGACACTTGTTAAAATGCAGTTGGGAAGGCTTTCCTCAGGACAGGTCACTGTAGGGGCCGTGCAACAGGGTGAGGGATGGGCTCTTTCCAGACACAGCAAGGGGATTTACAGCCCAGGAGCAGAGCAAGGATGGGGAGGCAGACTCAGGTGAGATTGGGGTAGGGGGTTCCCCAGCAGGATTCCTGGCCAGTAGGGGGGACATCCTTGGAGGCTGGGAAGCCTGACCTGCATGGGGCAGGAGACACCCAGGAGGAGGACATTTGGCCAGGCCCACCACACGGCCAGGTGAGGTCCTGTGCTGAAATTACATTGTTTGAAGAAGTTCACAGATGGGCCTAGGAGAAGGCCCAGAAGCCTTACTAAAGTTGGTCAAGCAGAGACCATGCAGGCCTTGCCGCTGCCAGAATATGGCGCCCCTGTCCTTAGGGGCAGCGGGCCTGGTGCAACCTCTTTACACGTAGAATCCTGTTTTCTCTTTCTTTCTTTCTTTCTTTCTTTCTTTCTTTCTTTCTTTCTTTCTTTCTTTCTTTCTTTCTTTCTTTCTTTCTTTCTTTCTTTCTTCCTTCCTTCCTTCCTTCTTTCTTTCTTTCTTTCTTTGCCATCTTCCTGGTCCCCCCTCCCCCCTTCTCATGTAGAGAGGCCGACTCGGGTCGGGGTTTTGTCACTCACTTCTGTTTCTGCCAGTACTGGAGGCTGTTAGAACATCATACGCCGCTCTGATAAATGGCTGCTTTCCCTCCTCCCCGTCTCTCCTCCTCCTTCCCTGTACCGAGCATGGGAGGCAGGGCCTTGCCCTGTGCCCTGACGCTGGGCTGCACACCCAGGCCTGTGCTCTCACCAGAGACAGTTCACGCTATGTAGGGCAGGCCGGCCTCAGACTTGCCGTTCTCCTGCTTCCGCCACCTGAGCACCGGGATTGGGCATTCACCACAGTGCTTAGTTTATAAACTATAGAGTTATTTCTTTTTTACTTTAATATGTTATAATAATGTAGAAGCGGGATGTACCGGTTCACACCTATAATCTCAACATGGAGGAGGCCGAGGCAGCAGGATCACTTCGAGTTCGAGGCCAGCCTCAGCTACCCAGTGGGACCTGTCTCGAAAAGCTGTTTTAAGATTTCCCTGTGTTTCTGTCCACACAAGAATCCAAGACGTACACATAACAATGTCTTCTTTTGAGACACTCAAGTTATTTCAGATGGCAAAAGTAGGATGCAATCACTAATGATGCACTCTTGCTTCTGGATTCTTTGTTTGTTGAGATAGGATCTCACTATGTAGCCCAGGCTAGCCCCGAGCTCATGGCAATTCTGCTTCAGCCTCCAGAGTGCTGAGGTTGGATATGCGCCTCCACACCAGGATGAAATGTTCAAAAATATATATTGGGCCGGGGAGATGGCTCAGTGGAATAAGTGCTTCCCTGGCAAGGGCAAGGGAATGAGTTCAATCCCTGGGTCAGCCAAAAATTTAAAAATAAATAAATAAAAAATAAAAAAAAATATATATGTAGTATCTTTATAAGATAAAAAATAATCCCACAATGCAATGAATTTCAGATCACTGAAAATTTAACCCCTTTTAAAAATTTAACCCTTTGGATGGTTTTGAGTTTAGTTTTTGGTTTTAAAATCTGGACATAGTAAAAAAAAAAATGTTGGTAGAAATGCTATCCCTTTCTTTCCTTCTTTCTTTCCCCTTTCTGGTGGTCCTGGGGATTGAACTCAAGACTTATTATTCTTACTTATTCTACGGAGCTAACTCCTGGTCTGTTTCTTGTTTTGGTTACTGGCTACACTGATGAGCTGGGCATGGTGGCGCACGCCTGGCACCCCAGCTCTTGGGAGGCTGAGGCTGGAGGATCATCAGGAGTTTGAGACCAGCCCGTGTTATAAAGTGAACTTAAGGCCAGCCTGAACTGCAGAGTGAGACCCTGTCTGAAAAGGACAAAACCAACTAAACAAACAACACATCGTTCAGCACCTGCAGGTGTCCGGGCAGGCTGTCTGCTTTTCATTTCCCCTTCGGATCTGGGGATTCTTCGAGCCCCTCCTTGGATACTCACCTGGGCTGGTGGGCTCCGGGCCTGGCTCTCTCAAAGACCGTCTTCTGAGTGTCTTTAAGCAGTGTGTTAATCCAAATCAGTGTCTCCTGGACCACAAGGCCCTTCTCCAGTGCCGTCTTCACTGCAGTTCTCATCAGGAATTCTGGGCTGGCTTCTGCTATCTTTGTCTTCCGTTTTCAGAAAGCTTTCCTCTGGGTACACCTTCCACTCCTTCCTCAGATTACCATTCATGCCAGTAGGACACCTGTAAACTCAGCACTCAGGAGCCTGAGGCAGGAGGATTGTTTCTGGTTTGAGGCCAGCCTGGGGTACATAGTAAAACGCTGTCTCAAAAAGACAAAAACAAACAAAGAAAGCAGAAAGAATTGGCATTTGATATGTTCTCATCCACCTGAAGTCCTAGAAACTTCTCTCCCTCCTGCTCCGATTGTTGTTCCAACTGTTTCTTGCTGTTCTTTGGCTTTTCAGGATTCTTCCTGATGTCACCTGTCTGGAAAGGTCCGTCGAGTGGACAGGAATAGTTCCATGGGCCTCCGCACTGTCCTCAGTATCCTGCCTATCCTTGAGCCCACGTTCCTCCACTTCATTTTCACCTGCTCCAACCACAAACTCCTTTTCAAGACAAATGTGGTGGTGTATGTCTATAATCCCAGCACCCGGGAAGCTGAGGCAGGAGGATCTCTGTGAGTTTGGGGTCAGCCTGAATACAATGTCAGATGTTGTCTCAAAAAAATAAAAACAGGGGCCGGGGAGATGGCTCAGTGGAATGAGCACGTCCCTGGCAAGCGCAAGGGCCTGAATTCAATCCCTGGTTCTTCCAAACCCCCCCCCCCAAATAAAAGAATTATAAATAAAATAAAATAAAAACAAAAACAAAACAGAAAAACACCAAAACAAACAAAACCCCAAATCTCCTTTTCCTACCTTGCCCCTTGGGCGTGGGTCTTTGGCCCATCTCCTCTCCTTGGTCTTTCTGGCTTCCGGGTCTGCTCTTCCACACGCTTCCGAGGGGCCTGGACTCTTTAGCTCTTCCGAATCAAAGCTCCCAGCTCCAACCTTCTCTTTCCTGGTTTTGTGTGGAATCTTTCTGTCCCCATTGGCCCATGAATGGCATTCTTCCTTCTGGACAAAATTCTTTGGGCTGCAGGAGAATCATGGAAAGGGTGGACAGCTGTTTCACAGTCACTCTGTTGCTCTCTGAAAGTTGGGAAATCGGGGGAACCATCCGCTCGGGCCCCACTCCTGTCCCTCTCTCGGACAGCTTTCTTTCCCTCAAATCTATTCTGCTCATAAAAAAAAAAAAATGTTGGGAAATCCTCCACGCGTCCCCTAAGGTGGATTCCGGGTCTTCCTTCGCTGCCCACAGGCCCATTCTGTATCCCCAGGGTCATTGCATAAATTGTCGGATGCTTGGAATCATGTGAGTCCTTCGCCTGCTTCTGCAAGCATCACTAAGCTGGCCGGGTATTGATGTCTGCTCCCTGGGCCTGGTGGGGACAGCCAAGGCGTAGGACTATTTTGTCCATTACAGTTTCTCATATGACTAGTCATGCAGCGTGCAGATCTGACATGATTTCTGTTTTGTTGTTATTGTTTTGAGACAGGGTCTCCCTATGTAGCACAGACTGTCCTCGAAACTTGTGGCAACCCTCCTGTCTCAGCTTCCTGAGAGCTGAGATTATAGGGGTTTGCTAGCATGCCTGCTGGTGTTTTATTTTATTTTCTATTTTTTTGGCAGAACCAGAGATTGAACTCAGGCCTTTGCGCTTGCCAGGGAAGCGCTTATTCCACTGAGCCATCTCTCTGGCCTGCCTGCTGGTATTTTGGATTGCTTTCTTTCTTTCTTTCTTTCTTTCTTTCTTTCTTTCTTTCTTTCTTTCTTTCTTTCTTCCTTCCTTCCTTCCTTCCTTCCTTCCTTCCTTCCTTTCTTTCTTTTCTTTCTTCTTTTTTGGATATAGTGCAGGCTGGCCTGCAATTTGCTAGGTAGTCTGGGGTGGCCTTGAACTCATGATGATCCTCCTGCCTCAGCCTCCTGGTACTGGGCTGACAGGCATGTGCCATCATACCCAGCTTTGTGTTTTGGTTTTTATCCTTGGTTTCTGGCTCACATCTACCTCCCCAAGGCAGGGCATAGAAACTAGAACTGCTCTTTTCCAAAAAAAGGTCATGGAGGGCCTGACCCTCTTCTCTTGCCTTTCTATCTTGGAAATTCTCAGCCCTGCCTTGCCTGCTGGGAGATGATAGGACCCTCCTTAGAGAAGGATTCCCCAGAGGGGTGTGAGAGGGCACAGAGGCAAGGAGAAAAGGAACTCACAGGCCTTGGGAGCAACCCAGTCAGGAGGTTGAGGCTGGGACGGGAGCCCTGGAAGGGGCCCTCCCCGCCCCTCACATTCTTAGTTTTTCTCCTTGCTTGTCATGCTCATGCAGTAGAGTTGCCACAGGAATCCACAGGGGCCTGGAGTGGTAGTGCATGCCTATAATTCCAGCCCTCTGGGAGGCTGAGGCAGGAGAATTCAAGTTTGAACTGGCTTGGACAACTTGTCTTAGCAAAACATTGTATCAAATTTTTTTTAAAAACTCAGGGAGTTGAGGTATAGATTAGTGCCACTCTTTGGGCTCAAATCTCAGTATGCAACAAGCAAACCTAAAGGGAGAGGGTGGGCCATCGTTTGGAATCCGAACCCAGGGAGGTGCAGCAGGGCTTGTGCTGGGGAAGCCTGGAGCGGGGTGCCACTCTACACACCTTGCCCAGGGTGTCTCTTCGCCGTCAAATCCTTTCTGTTAAAAGAGGGCGGGGGAGTTGGTGTCTCCCTGATTCTGTGCCCATGCAGAGGCGAATTACACACCCCACTCCTGTGACAGGTGCGTCACATGGGGTGAAGGTGTCCTGGGGCCTCAGCTGCCAGCCGGTGGGATCTGACCCCAGTACTCATTTGGGCTGGATTGAACTGGATCAGGACACCCATCAGGATCCAAGCACCTGGGGCCAGGGCTGGCTGTGATGAGAGTGGGGGGCAGTGCCTTGAGTCTGAGACCCTTTCCCCACGTCTCATAGGGACATCCAAGGGGACACAGGAAGTGTGTGACACTGTGGGAGGCGCAGTGCGAGCTCTCCAAGCTGAAGCCCTGCCAGTCAGGTGGCTTCGGATTTAGCAGCTGCAGATTCCCAGTCCACCCTTTCCCGGGAATGGCCCTGAACTCCTGGGGTGGCACTCGGTCTGGAGCACACACGCAAGGCTCCACAGGGTCCCTACACCGGCCCCAGGGCTGTTGAGGGGTCTCTGAATTTGGTCTCTTGGATGGTGCTGGGCTGGCCCTGTCTCCCGTAGTGCTCTTTGTCCTGCTGTCATTGATTACAGAATTTCTTCCTATAGCCTGGGGTCGGTCAGGCAACTTGGAAACATTTTCTTCCAGGCTATGGCCCAACTTGGACCACTGTCTGATGTCTTTTACCACATGGTTTTGATTTTGAGACACTGAATACATTTCAGGGGCTGGGGAGATGGCTCAGGGGAACAAGCACCTCCCTGGCAAGCCTGAGTTCAATCCCCGGTTCTGCTAAAAAAAAAAAAAAAAATATATATATATATATATATATATATATATATATATATATATAATGTATATATATATATTAGCCCTGCCTAGTGGTGCATGCTTGTAATTCCAGCACTCTGTAGGCTGAGGCAGGAGGATTGTTGAGAGTTGGAGACCAGCCTGGGTTATAGAGTGCGCTCAAGGCCAGCCTGAACTGCATAGTGAGACCCTGTCTCAAAAAGACAAAAATAAATAAGTAAATAAATAGATAAATGGAACTATCCAGTGTGTACACATCTGTGTTTGGCTTCACTCTATATAAGGTCTCTGAGATTCCCTCCTGTTGGCCTGCGTACCAGTAGTGTCTTCTTTCTTCACTGCTATATAGTATTCGCTGTTTGGTATTTTGCAAGGGGAATAATGCAATACAGGACACATACCTATAAAGATTATTTTATAATGAATCACCCAAGGACTCATATGTCAAGAGTGCAGGAAATCTGTCCACACACTAAGACCAGAGAATCCAGCTGAGGGCCTAGATCCCACGGTAATGTTCTAGAGTCCAGCTGAAAACCCAGAACTCATACCAATGCCTCCCCAGAGTCCAACTGGAGGCCTAGAGCCCACGACAATGCTTCCAGCAGGCCTGCTTCACAGATCTGGGCTGGGAGGGGCCAAAAGTCAGTGGCAGAAGCCAGAAAGTCTGTGTCAAAAGGATGAAGGATCTGAGGGGACTGCACTGGAGCCAGGAAGCAACACTCAAGGCAAGCCCCAGAGCTCCCCTAACGGTACCACAGCCATCCTCAGCGACAGTGAGGTCCAAGCTTCTCCGTGGATGAGGAAAGCCCATGCCCATCAGGAAAGCCAATGCGCAAAGCTTCTCCAGGAGACTGAGCAGGGCACCATCTTTTCCTCGGGAGCCAGGAAGCCACTCCCCAGGTGAGGACCAGAGCGCCCCCAAAGTGAGGTGTAGCTCAGCAGCAACAAGCCCTGCACGCGCTCTGACAGAGCAGCAGAGTTCACCAGGAAAGCCAGCACGACGAGGTCCTCCCAAGAGAACCAGCAGCTCCCAACAGCTTCTCGAGACAGCTTTCCTAACAGCCTCCCAATGGCTCCTTCTTTCCGACTCTCCTGCTGGCAGTGACCCTTAGCTGGGCCTTCCGCGCCCAGCACTACCCTGGCTCAGTTTAGCTGGCTCTGCCGCGCTGACCACCAGCAGGCCATCCAGCAAGATAGTCTACATGGTACCTGCACCGCCACTTAGGCTGTTCCTCCAATTGCATTACTATTAAGCATCCCACAGGGAGGCAGCTCCCTGTCTGTCCCACAATGTTTCTCTAAAAGTGAGTCGTGGGGTAGTGGCCCCTTGTCCCACTCAGGTATTGCCAAACATGTCTCTGCGTCCTTAAACCCACTGGCACCTCCGTAACAGAGCCGACCGTTCCTGTGCCGTCTCTGTCCTCTCCAAATGTAGGTTCATACCTTCAGATTGCCAGTCATCGCAGTTGCTCAGTTGCTCAATGCTTATTTGAACATTGATTTATTTATTCTGGTACTGGGGATGGAACCCAGGGCCTTTGTGCTGAGCTACAGACCTAGGCTTTATTTTTATTTTTTGTCTTTTTTGGGATAGGGTCTCCCAATGCAACTCAGGCTTGCCTTGAGCTCACTCTGAAGACCAGGCTGGTCTCCAACTCACAATGATCCTCCTGCCTCAGCCTCATGGGCCGCTGGGATGGCAGGTGTGTGCTGCCGCACCCGGCTGTAAATGTTTTGCCTTTACTGGTTTCCCTTTTCCCATAAATGTTTATGTTGCAGAGCAGAAACGAAACAGGGTTGCTAAGTAACTAGGGCAAGGCAAGTAATAAGG
>PVKA01046460.1:0-14907 GCA_004027165.1 Ctenomys sociabilis
AAAAAAAAAAAAAAAAAAAAAAAAAAAAAAAAAAAAAAAAAAAAAAAAAAAAAAAAAAAAAAAAAAAAAAAAAAAAAAAAAACAGTGGAGTGAGGGGACCACCTACCTACAGAATAGGAAAAACAATTTGTCAACTAGTCCTCAGACAGGGAAATAATGTGTAGACTATATGGAAAACTAAAAATAATTAGACTCTTCAAAATGAAAGACTTAATTTAAAAAATGGGCAATTTCAATTGATAAATGCTTATCTGAAAAAGAAATAAAAGTGGTCAATAAATAACATGAAAAAATGTTTAATGATTTTGCTATCAGAAAAATGCAAACTAAAAAAAAAGACTGAAATTTCACCTTACTTCAGAAAGAATAACTGTCATAAAAATTCTGGCAAGGTTGGTGGTGGAGGACAGCACAGGACACTTCTACATTGTTTAGGGACAGAAATACTAGCACAACTTCTATAGAAATCCTCAAAAATACTAAACTTAGGCATTCTGTTTCACTTAGCTGTTCTCCATCTAGACACCAATCACATTAGAGTGATATATGCATATCCACGTTTTGTTTTGTTTTTTTGTAGAACCAGGGATTGAACTCATGTCCTTGCAGTTGCCAGGCAAGTGCTTATTCTACTGAGCTATCTCCCCGGCCCTGCATATCCACGTTTATAGCAGCACTACTGCTATAATCTTGGAAGCAGCTGATAGGAACATCACCAGATAAATCAATAAAGAAAATATATATTGCATATATTACAGTGGTACTTTGGCTTGTGCATTTCATTTGTTGTATGATTTGGAAGAAGCTGGTTGTGTGTTTATCACCCGATGAGGAGTTTGCAAACAGAAACAGTTTTTCTCAGTGATTTTATTTGAAAACTGAATTATTTGCAAATAGAAACATATATGAACTGAAATATTATTGTACTTGTCCATAAAGAAGAACAAATTTGAGTCTTTTGTAGGAAAATGGATGTACATCGAGAGCATGATGATTAATGGAAAAGAACAGACACGGAAGTTTAAATATTACAGTTTCTGTTATATGAAAAGCTCAGTGTGTAAATAATTTAAAGAACAAAATAAATGATAGATTATATAAAACAGAGAAATAGATCATTTACAAGTGGAAAGGAGATTTAGAGATGCAGTGAAGAATTTGTGAGGGCAAGGAAATGGTAAGTCGAGAGGGTTAAAATGGGGGGCCGAGGAAATGGCTCAGTGGAATAAGTGCTTCCCTGGCAAGCTCAAGGGCTAGAGTTCAATCCCTGGTTCCACAAAAAGAAAAAAAAAAAAAAAAAAAAGAGGGTTAAAATGGGATATGAACAAATATCAACTCTGTGTTGAATACATTCAGTAAAATACATGGTATTGTATTATTTTTACTTTCATGTTTTTCTATATTTTTCATTTTAAAATTCTTCTCAAATTCTTTAATGAAATTGAAAAGGAAGCAATTCTCACAAACTCATTCCTAGAGGCAAGTATTACCCTGACACAAAAACTAGAGAAAGATCCCTCCAAAAAACCAAAAATTACAGGCAATCTCCTGAATGAATATAGATTCAAGAATCTTCAATAACCTACTAACAAACAGAATGCAGCAAATCAAGAAATACATCGTGATCAAGTGGGATTCATCCCAGGCATGCAGGACTTGTTCAATGTATACAAATCAATATATGTAATACACCACATCAACAAAACCAGACAAAAACATCACATGATCGTCTTCACAGATGTAGAAAAAGCTTTTGATAAAGTCCAACAGCAATTCATGATAGAAAAAGTAATACTGAGCAACAAAGGAAAGGTAGGAGACCTCACAATCCTTAACTGGAAATTAAGTTAACTACAAAGCGACTGTGCTAAACATCAGCCTGAGGGCGGGGATCGCTGTGGCGTCGCGGTGGGCAGGGCCGCGGATGCCCTGCCACCCGCCACCGCCTCTCGGGCAGGAGTGGGGCCCACCACCGTAGCCCACTGCCCTGCCTGCCTCTGCCACCGCCGCCGCAGCCCGACCGGGGTCCCGCGCCAGGAACACGCCCCTGGAGGCCTACTGCTATGTGAGGGTCGTGGGCAGGGCAGCTATGGGGAGGTGAGGCTCACGGGGCACCGGCGGGATGGCAGGCACTACGTCATCGAAAAACTGGACCTCCGAAACACAGCCACCTGAGAGTGGCAGGCTGCTGAACAGGAAGCTCAGCTCTTGTCCCAGCTGAAGCACCCCAGCATTGTCACTCACGAGGAGCCATGGGAAGGAGGGGACACCCTGCTCTATATTGTCATGGGCTTCTGTGAAGGAGGTGATCTGTACCCGAAGCTCAAGGAGCAGAAAGGCCAGCTGCTGCCTGAGCGTCAGGTGGCGGAGTGGTTTGTACGGATTGCCATGGCACTGCAGTATTTACATGAAAAACATATCCTTCATCGAGATCTGAAAACTCAAAATGTCTTCCCAACAAGAACAAATATCATCAAAGTGGGTGACCTAGGAATTGCCCGAGTGCTAGAGAACCACATGGCAAGCCCCCTCATTGGCATGTGCTATTGCCTGACCCCTGAACTGTTCTCGAACAAACCCTGCTACTATAAGTCTGATGTTTGGGCTTTGGGGTGCTGTGTCTATGAAATGGCCACCCTGAAACATGCCTTCAATGCAAAAGACATGAATTCTTTAGTTTATCGGGTAATTGAAGGAAAGCTGTCCCCAATGCCAAAAGCATATAGCCCAGAGCTGGCAGAACTGATCAGGACAATACTGAGCAGGAAGCCTGAAGAAAAACCCTCTGTACGGAGCATCTTGTGGCAGCCTTATATAAAACACCAGCCGGGCGTGGTGGCGCAGGCCTGTAATCCCAGTACTCAGGAGGCTGAGGCAGGAGGATTGTTGTGAGTTTGAGACCAATCTGAGCTACAAAATGAGCTTAAGGCCAGCCTGAACTGCATAGTGAGACCCTGCCTCAAAAAGACAAAATAAATTAATTAATTAAATAAAACATCAAATTTCCTTGTTTCTGGAGGCCACAAAGGCAAAAACCTCCAAAGCTAACACTAAACATGGTGACTCCAAATCCACAATGGTTTCCAGAAAGACAGAATCAAATCATGAAGCAGTTCACCCCTAACCACCCTCTTCCAAAAGTTCCCAGACACATATAATGAATGAAGATAAACGTTTGTCCCAGGAGAAACCTATCAGCATTTGCCCCTCAAAGTTACCTGCTGCCCCAGAAGACCACATGAGCACACCAGATGGGAGCAATACTGCAGAGTCTCTAGCTACCATCAGTAGGGTGAATGTTGATGTCTTACCTGCAGAGAGGAGGGATTCAGCAAACAGTGACTTAGTGCAGAAGACTCATCCAGGACACTTGGATGCCTCTAATGAGCTGGAAGATAAATGCAGTGTTTCCCAAGTGAAAGAGGAGAGTCTGAAGGTTGACATTCAATGCAGTGCCCAGCCTGAAAACTGTATCCCTGCACAGACCTCTGATGACGGCAGTGAGGAAGGGACTGGAGCTGCAAAGCCATTACAGTCAAAGGCCAGAGGAGCAAGATCAAGTTGCTGGTGAAGCCATTATAGAAAAACAGGGCAGAATTCAGCCAGGTTTGCAGCCACCAGCTCTGCATCTGAACCTTCCCTGTCTTGACAGCAAGGACAGAAGAGAACAAACTGAGCACAGAGCAGCAAAGAGCCAGCTCCCATAGGCATCTCCTCAGCTTCTGCCTTCTCATCCCACTGTTGGAGAAGCAGATACTATACAAACAACAGAACGCTGTGTGCCAGAATCACATGGTCACTGTATCTGTGAGCAGTGCAAGAAGCTGTGGGATAGCATCGTCAAAGGATCAACCATTATCAGCCAAAGAGAGAAGGAGACTTGAAGGTCCTACAGTGAGGAGAACTTCTTTGAGTGCAGCAGATCCTGGGAAACTGCAGGAGGTAGGCCAGTCCCTCCCTGCCTGATGGTTTTCTTCCGACTACAACAACATTCAGGAAAGAAAGCTGATTAATTGTGTGTTTGAGGATGAGCTAAGTTATTCTACAAGTTCAATTGATAAATCAGATGGGGATTCCAAGGACGGGAAAAGTCACACAAATGAAATGAGTGACTTGATGCAATTGATGACTCAAACCCTTAAACAGGACCCAAAAGAGAGCTGTGAAGATCTCTTGGCCCCAGCTCCAGGGTCAGAATTCAGGCATCATCAAAAGTATCAGAACACGCTGGTGCTTCATGGAAAAGTTACAGAAGAGTCAGAGGAACTCAGTTTTAAAGACCTCCTTTCAGCTATCATGCCAGGTTCTGAGAAGATCAGGAGAATACTTGACGTCCTGAGAGCTGACATGGTCCAGGGCTTAGGAGTTTAGCTTTTGGAGCAGGTATATGAGCTTTTAGAAGAGGATGATGAATCAGAGAGAGAGAGGTACATTTACAGGAGCACATGGGTGACAAATATACAGTTTACAGTGTGAAAGCTCACCAGTTGAAATTTTTTGAAGAACACGTGAATTTTTGAGAATTTATTAGAACTAGACCCATTTTTAAAGGTTTCTGGCTTAAAAAACCAAGGAAGAGTTGCTTAGAAGCCATTCACCATCCGCTCATGTATCTCTTTGGAGTTTTCATACTTGAAAAAACTGGATAGAATAGAGTACTACGAAGCTGGCTCACAAAAGAAAACTTCTAGCCGGGGGTGGTGGCGCATGCCTATAATCCCAGCACTTGGAAGGCTGAGGCAGCAGGATTGTTATGAGTTTGAGAACAGCCTGAGCTACAAAGTGAGCTTACGGTCAGCTTGAACTGCATAGTGAGACCCTGTCACAAAAAGACAAAAAAAAAAAAAAAAAAAAAAAAAAAAAAAAAAAAAAAAAAAACCAAACTTCTGCTTTCATATTCCTTTTGCGGGGACAGACGTTACATTTGTTTGGTTACTGAGCCTAAAAGCATCAGCTTTTTATGTAGTTTTATTTTTTAAATCTATAATAGTAGCTTGAAAGCAGGGCCATAAAGCATTGGGTTGGAATTTTTATATTGTACTACAATGATAAAAAGAAACAGGAGAATAAAAAAATAAATAAATAAAAATACAATCAGCATGGTACTGGCAAAAAAGAAGAAGAAGAAGAAGAAGAAGAAGAAGAAGAAGAAGAAGAAGAAGAAGAAGAAGAAGAAGAAGAAGAAGAAGAAGAAGAAGAAGAAGAAGAAGAAGAAGAAGAAGAAGAAGAAGAAGAAAGAAAAAAGAAAACAGACCTGAGGATCAGTGAAATAGATTAGAAGATGCAGAGGCCGATACAAGTGCACACACACGTTCAGCCACCTTATCTTTCAGTTTAACTTTTTTCTTAGTTTTGAAGAGTACAAATATTTTTAAAAAATTAGAAATGATGCAAAATTTCATTAAAGGAATGGGAATTAGACAATTGTTGTTGTATAATGTTATCTTCTTTAAGTTAAAAATTCCTTAATTTTCTTATTCCTGGTACCACTACCATAATTTACAGGATGATATACCTGATGTAATGAAAAGAAAGTAAAAGAAAATCTACAGCAGAGAGAAGACCTCAGTAATGTACATCTCATTGACCCTACACTGCATTAATTATTAGCTGTACTTTTTTCAAACTGTGACTATGACAGTCCTAAACCAGAAAGGCTTCCTGGTTAAGCTGCAGTACCTTTTCGACTACAGATCATCATTCTTTCTGTGGCATATTTTTACAGTTCCTCTAATGCATTTGGGAACACTGTCTCAAAGTAACCTGAAGCTGTCCTGATAACTCCTTTCTCTCCCTTCCTGCTAAGAACTATAGGCCTTTTCTGTTGTTTTTTAAACCTTCTGCCACCATAAACCACCACTTCCACCACCAGATCCATAACCACTGCCACAGATCTTCTTCCACCAAAACTGCCCCCCTTCATGGGTCCACAATTTGACTGCTGCTGTCCACTATGATTTCTAAAATCATTGTAGTTCCACCACCACCATAGTTACCATCACCAAAACATCCTCCTTTGGTGTAACCATCATATCCTCCTCCACCACCACTGTATCCACAACCTTGGTTTCCATACCCTGCTCTACTACCACCATACCCTCCGCTACCATTGTAATCAATACCATCACCATAGTTTCCAACATCACTTCCAAATCCATAATATCCACCATCACCTCCTCCATAACGACCTCTGCTGCTACCTCCTCCACCACCATAACCTCCTCTTCCACCAATATTTCAACCACGGCCAAAATTCCCTCCACCACCTCCAAAGTTTCCTCCATGACCCATAAAGGTGCCATATTTACCTCCATGGCCTGTTTGTGATCCAGCAGACTGCATCTCTTGTTCAGAAAGGGCCAATTTCCCTTGATAATTAAATACCATTAATAGTGTGGTATTTCTGAACATCATTGTATCAATTGTGTCATGATTATCAAAAGTTACAAAAGCGAATCCTCTCTTTTTCCCACTCTGCCTGTCTTCCATAACTTCTATGGTTTCACTCTTGCCATGTTTTTCAAAATAGTCTCTCAAATTATATTCTTTCATATCTTCTTTAATACCACTAACAAAAAATTTTCTTCACTGTTAGATGGGCACCAGGCTTTACTGAATCCTCTCTAGAAACAGCTCTCTTTGGCTTCACTACACGCCCATCAACTTGTGTGGTCGAGCACACATTGCTGCACCCAACTCTTCAACATAAGAGTAAGCCACAAAACCAAAGCTTCTGGAGCATTTGGTTTGAGGATCTCTCATTACCATACAATCTGTGAGTGTTCCCCACTGATGACTTAAACTGTCATCAGTAGTTTCAAAGCTCAGACTACAGATAAACAGCTTCCTCAACTGCTTTAGTTCCTTTGGATCATGGCCCTCCATGTTTAAGACCAGACTCACCTCTTCCAACTTGAGTTCAATAGAGGACTGAGAGGAAGAGTACATTATGTTACCTTCTTCTAATTAGTTGTTTAGGTTACCAGAGAGACATAAATTTGCAAAATTGTAAAAAAAAAAAAAAAAGTTATAAGCAATTAAAAAGAAGAAAACATTAAAAATTTAAGCATTAAGAGATTCTCAGCAGAAATCAGCAGTACAATTATCCAAACTGCCCTGTATACATACATAAACATATCTTTTCCCCTTCCTTCTTTCATCCTTTGCCTCATCTGAGTTTTTTCTTCCCATTGAACAGATTCTTTCTCTCTCACATTATCTATTGAATCTTTCAGATTTATTTACTCTTTCAGGTTTTCACACTAGTGAAACAATAAGATGTTTGCACAGGCCAGTCTGACTTATTTCACTTTTCAGTACAGTCTCTAGTTGTATCCATTTACCTTTAAGAGCCTCAAATCAATTTTTTATAACTGAGTAATACTCCATATCTTTTTATCCACTCCTCAGTTGATGGGCATTTGGGTTGTTTCTAAGATTTAGCTGTGGCAAATTGTGCTGTTATGAACATAGGTACACATATATCACTGTGGTATGATGTTCTCAGTTCTTTTGGAAACATACCTAGGAGGAGAACAGCTGGCTTGAATAAAACCTCTAAACCTAGATTTTTGAGGAAAATCCACACTGATTTCCATAGTGGTTATACCAGTGTGAGCTCCCACGAACAGTGAAGAAGGGCTCCTTTTTCCCCACAGCCTTTCCACTATTTGTTATTGGTTGACTTCTTGATGATAGCCATTCTTTCTGGAGTAAAAGGGAATCTCAGCATTGTTTTAATATGTAAACTACCTTATCTTTCACAAAGGGGCCAGACACATTCACTTGGAGAAAGATAACCTCTTTAATAAATGGTGCTGGAAAAACATTTTTCCACATGCTAAAAACTAAAACTATACCCATATCTACCACCATGTACTAAACTACAGTCAAAATGGATCAAAGATTTAAATATGAAAATAGAAACACTAAGCATTTTCCTATTTTTATAGGCTTTTGCCATATACTTCATGGCAGATAGATGAACAAATCCAGATAGTTGGAGCCCAGTTAGCAGCCTGACTCAGAAAAGTAATTTTAATTATGTACATATACATGGAACTCCCACCAAATGATTAACACATTCATATCATCTTGAGTTACAGAAAGAAATAGGCATTAGGAGCTTCAAGTATATGTGTAGGGGGTTGGCACAAGAGGCAAATTATGAGGGGGTGGGGCAGAAATGTATAGTAAATAAATTTTGTTTATAAATATGAATTTATTTTAGCAACGGGAAAATATAATATACTTTACTTTAAGTACTTAGGGTAAAAACTTTGTTCTTAACTTCCTTTATGTGCCATTTAGGGTGGCACATTTTTGGGTATCTTGTTCTGAACTCTTTTATATATATATAAATTTTTATTTCAAACTTTTATAAGAAAAACACAAGCAAGGGTCTTAAAACCATTTTTATGCAAGAAAACATTTTTTAAGTGATTTGTGAAAATTCTTCAACTATAGTTTGCTTGCTTTCATTTTTTTATTTATTAAAAAATGCATTTTACATTTCAACTACCAAATCCTTGAGGATTAAGACAGATTTAAATGGAAGAAAAGCTTATGTAAATACACCACCTTTGAGTTGGAAATGAAACAATTTTCTATTCTGCTCAGATTCCAGTGTCCTGTTGAGAAGAAGATTCTCCAAAAATGCTAAAGCAAGTGCTTAAAATGAAAACTCAGCTAGAATATGCAGAGCGGAGAACTGAGAAGGTTTTATCTGTAAAGCTTTATTTCATAGGAGGGTGGTAAACTACATCTTTGAACTTAATAGCTTGGGAGGAGTTGTGCAATGTGCAACGTAGGTAAATGGACTTCATTATTTTCCTTCACAGACAGTATAGTTGAGTGTCGTCAGTTATTATTAAGAATTTAATTGTCCAGGTGGTAGGTCATTTTTTCTGAATCTACTTATTCCAATTGTCAAATGGTTAGTGATTACCATCTATCTTCTTTCCTTAAATGCTAATCATTCCCATACTGGAACAATTTCTCATTCAGTGGCCTTGGACTGTGGATGGCACAATTCTGTATGCTCTTACTTCTTCTTTTTTTTTTTTTTTTATTTTTGAAGCCTAAGTACTTCAACCCTTTTAAAATGTGTTATTCTTGACAGGAAAGAGATAATTATTTTATTTTAAATTGGGTGTACATTATATGAGATAAGAAGAATCTATTTCAGCCTGATCCATCTTTAAGATGTAAAATTAAACACCACAATCAGGTCTCCCAGAATGATTTTCTTTATTCTCAAAAGTTCTTTCATTTCTTGACTGCTGTTCCTTTCCCCAATTCATTGCAGCCAGATGGCCATTTTGGTAAAAAGAAAAAATAATAACATAGGAAGCAGTTTTATCCTTATATCAGTATGCTAGGTCATGAACAACTCAGATAATACCCCCCTGCAAAAAATTACCCAAACAGCTTTTTATATAAAGACCCTAATGGAAAGAATTTCCAGGATTGGAATACCCAGCCTCCTCTACCTCTGCCTATCTATATACCTTTTAAAATGTGATTTAATTGTCCCATCTCCATAAAGCTCATTCTGAAAGGTTTCTTTTTCCATGAATCTCTCACAGAAAATTTTGATAAGCTTAATTCATTGATCCCCCTAGACATTTGCTACCTTCCATAGATCTACATGGTATTGCACTAGACTGCAATCACCTGAAGAGCAGTACCTATGTCTGTAGTCTCTAACAGTACCTCACATCATACTTATATGTGGCTGCACTGTCAACAATTTTGTTCACTTTATTTTAAAATTCCTATGATCCAGGTGTGGTGGTGCATGCTTGTAATCTCAGCACCCAGGAGGCTGAGGTAGGAGGATTGGTGTGAGTTCAAGCCACCCTTGGGTACCAACAAGGTTCTAGGCTAGCCTGAACTATATAGCTAAACCTTGTCTCAAAAAGAAAAAGAAGAAAGAAAGAAAATACCCCATGAATTAGTTCTCATGAAAGTCTGCAAGTTAGCTAAGTAACGTATTTTATGACTTATTTCCAAAAAGGAAATATTTTTGCTTTGATCCTGATTAATTTCAAATATTAAAAATTTTCTATTTTTCAGTTTTCCAGTAAGCAGATTACAAACAAATGACAGCTCAAAATACAAAACTCACTTATTCATAAACTTGTTCCAGGCTGCTATGATTTAGAATTATGATATTCAAGGAGATTTAACTAACAACTTTTATACTACTTAATCACTAGATTACAAAGATATAGAGAAACTGCAAAATTTTTTAAATTTTTGTGTATGAGTGTTTTGTTTTGTTTTTTGAGATATAGTTTTGCAGTATAGGTCAGGCTGGTCTCAAAGCTGCAGCAATCCCTTCGACTCAGCCTCCTGAGTGTTGGATTACAGGCATGCACCATCAAATTCAGCTTTTTTTTAACTTTTAAAACACTAAAAATCATAGCTAGCTTGTTGTTATATAGTCTAAATATCAACTTCTTGCTTTATAAAATGATATGTTGGGACTGTGACAGAGTGAGAGATACCAATGACGACAAAGGGTAGGTGTACTTCTGGGCCCAACGCAGGAACTGCTATCCATTAGAAGTATGCTATGTACTCTTTCTTACCCCTCATTCTGCTAGTTAATGTTTTTTGGAGGGTTTTCCTTCTGTTTTCGAGATAGGGTCTTTGTATGTAACCCAGGCTGGCTTTGAACTCACTATGCAGCCCAGCCTGGCCTTGAACTCCCAGAAATCCTTCCAGGTTCTGGGCTTAAGGTAAACACTACACATCTGGCCAGTTAATCTTAGTTACCTCAAAAACCAGAATAAAAAACAGGATGCCCTCACCACAGCATCTCCAAGAAATCATTCAATCAATCAATCAAACTGTTGGAGATCATTACAAGCAGACAGAAGACAAAATCTCCTGGACCCTTAACTCATCAAAAGCTTGATTTTTTTTTTTTTTTTTTAGGTCATGGGCATGGTTTGTGCATAGGTGTCCCTCCAAAGCCTCATGCAGTCCTGAGGTGGCTTCTGGAGTTTGTGACTGATTACTGCGGTGTGGGTGTTGCACCTTCCCTGGGGCAGATGATTTGCATTACAGTGTAAGGAGGGATGAAGGCTAGCCCGAATTGCTACAGCTGCTCTCTGCTCTTCACCTCGGCCCTGAAAGGCTGCCCTCTGCCATGTGCCACTCTGCCTTGGAACCAGCTGAGTATGGACTGAAACCTCCAATAACTGTGAGCTAAATAAACCTTTCCTTCCCTCATTTTGAGTGTCGGGTATTTATCCAGCAAGGAGAAGAGTAACTGAGAGAGGCAGATAGGGACTTAAAACGCTGCTCTTGATAAAAGCCACAACTTTCTACTTAGGTCTAAAGATGCCCAGTGAGTAGCTAAACATAGAATAAATCTTAATATCTATGCCTTTATTTTATATTTGACTCCTTTATTCCCTTAAAGCTTTAGTCAGATCCTTTCTTATCTCTGCATAATGGCATATTAATCATTTAGGGGCATATCTGTGTATACACTGGTAACTTAAGGTTGATTAGTCCTAAGTTTACTTAAGTATCTTGTCTTCCTTCAAGACAGAAGATACCAAGATATGAGACTCACAGGGCCATTCAACCAACAGTGGGTGCCTGTAAGTCTCCAGTCATTGCCCTAAACCTGAAATCACCTTGGATTCTGGCAAAACCTCTGAAAGACCAAGACTGCTCCAAGCAGAAGCACTTCTCTTGGGGCAACTAGATTACCCTCTTGTTCCCTTCCCCAAAGCTACTTTATAAGACTAAATCTGGGATAATTATCAACCAGACCCTATGCAACTCAGCAATCCCCTAAGAATTGGTGGTATACCTAATGTACTAGTCTGATCTCCACCAGAGCTGTGCTCCCGTCAGCTCCTCAAGCTTAAGCCCCATCCTATTTTCTCTTACTTTAACACTTGCCTAATACATCAGCTTATACCTGCATACTGAAATGCTTTCCTGTGATGATACATTGAGAATCTACCCCAGCTGAGTTCAGGTCCCCATTTTCATTTCAGAGGGGTTTCTTAGACCCTGTCCGGTGACGATACTGTGGAAGGAGTTTAGGGCCTAGTAAGGTGGGAGGACAATTAGGCATAACCTGTTGATCACGGACCCATCCCTCATGGTTGGATGCATGTGCAGAGCAGCTACTAAGCCCTGTTTGGAATCGATCAGATCTGATGTCAGAGAAGGACAGAGAAGACAGTGCCACTCTTGCAAAGTCAGAAAGGTGTATTTTCTTTTCCTCTTTTCTTCCAGGCTCTTCTTCAGAGCACTTTTTTTTTCTTCTTCTTCTATCTTTAATACATGTTAAGCTTTGACATTCTTTTAATACATGTTAAGTTTTAATGTTCTTTGTTTGATCTTTCCAGTTCTCTGAATAGGAGAGTAAGAGCCTGGAAAGAACCACTGGTGCTACAACACCCTATAACAGTGCCTGGCACTATTTTATTGTTCATTAGAATAAAATACACTGATGTTTATTCTTTTGTGGGGAACCATGGTTCTTTTACCATTGTTTCATTAAAGGCCACATAGTAGTTGAATGGTGAATCTGTAGTAAAACATTAACTTTGTTGGGGCCCAGGTTGTGTAAATGTTGATGGAGGGCCAACATGCCGACCACAGTGCTCTCAGGGCAAGATTATATCTGCTAAGGACAATAGAAAGAAAGCTATATCCCTGTTAACTTGAAGAGGTATCTGGGTATAGAGAAGAAATTATCCTCCTTTTAACTTTTACCTCTCTTGAAGTTTCCCCCGTTACTCATTTTTCAAAATCTCCTTTAATCATGTAAAAAATTACATATGACCTCATTCTCCTTACTTCTTGCTGGCTAATAAAAATGAGTTTGTTCATTAGAAACAAAGTCTCTTCTCTATACCCTTTGAACCCTAAGATTCTTGTCTTTTTCTTCAACCCCCTGACAGATATCCAAGGGTCTGATCAACCTCCTGGCAAACTTTCTACCTTGGAAGCTATGCACAAAAAACTATGCATATATCAGTAAGATAATCTAAACACTTGTAATATCTTAAATAATACCATTTATTCCCAATATCAAGAGTTCCTTTTCAAATCCAAATATTCCAGATACAAATACAATGATATCTTTGACCATATTTTTCAATTTTTTACTCTCAAAGACTATCTCTAGCAATGCCAAGAACACTACACCTTATCTAATAAAAACATTACTTCATTTTCTCTTATAAAAATATTACTTCAATGTCCTGGTATCCTGAACTCAGGTGGATAACAATAGAAACACCATGAGCTGATAAAAGCAATTCTGAGATAACTTTTCCAGACCCATTAATTAAAATCAAATATAAAAATGTTAGTCTTTGGGTGACTATCATCAATAAATCAATCAATAAATAATGAAGGTGGGCCTATAGAGGAAAGAGGAACCCTTTTCTGCTATTGGTGGGAATTTAAATTGTTATACATATTCAATGCAATTTCAATCAAAATGTCATAAGCATACCTCACAGAACCAGAAAAACATTCCTGGACCCAGAGGAGACCTATAATAGCAAAAGTAATCCTGGATAACAAAGAAAAGGAAAAAGACATCACAATCTCTGACTTGGAATTATATCACAAAGCTACAGTGATAAAATCAGCATGGTTTTCAGTTCCTCTGGGAAAATTCCCAGTAGTGGGATAGCTGGCTTGAGAGTCACATGGAAAGAAAACTTTCTCTCAGGCTCTCACAGAGAGCAAACTGGTCAATCAGTGGCCGTGACTCATCCACATGGATGATGCAGACAAAGGATCTACAGAGTGAGGTACAGGATTACAAGAGAGACCCTGTTGAGTATGTAGTGTAGGCCAGCCTTGAACTTGCCTTGTAGTCAGGGCTGGTCTAAATAAATAAATAAAATAAAATAAAGAGAAACCCTGAGGGGACTTGACTGACCTCATCAGATAAAAAAAGTTACATTTTTTGTTATATATGTCTTGCTTTATCTTGATCTTAACCATCCAGCAGAAAAGTATACAAATGAGGTATACACTGTGCGGCCATAATAATAAGTTGAGCTGTAAATGGCTCTAGTCAAAAACTTCTTCAGATAACTCACTATTATTGTGGACTGCTGTACTGTGTTTGATTGTGTCGCCGAGTTCAGACACCTATAATGCTTGAATGACAATGGAGTGCCCATCTTTGACAGGTCTAAAAAAAAGGATACAAAGGAAGAACCATGCTGTGTTTGTATAAACAGTACAGTAAGGATAAATATGCAGTACTTCTGCATAATTCTATGAGAAGTAAGATTTACACTAATAGTGGTTGGACAGGATATTATGTCGGCTTCTTGTACTATGGACAACCACTAGGAAGATAACAAGGTAGAAAGTATTAATTATTGAAACTACTATAATTCAGCTTTAAAAAAATAAGTATACAGCTACATTCTCTTAATTCATTGATCAGAGGTGTCTGATCTAGTAGTGTTTATAAGTAGAATATCATGTATGCACCTTGTACAACAACAAACCGCTATGAAAACAATATGCAATGTATTAATTATTGAATCCGTCCTGCTAATTTGATTTGAAATTGTCTCATTGCTATTTGTTCTTCAATAAAATAAATAAATAAATAAATAAATAAACAAATAAATAAATATCAGCATGGTACTGGAAAAAACTCAGACCCAAAGACCAGTGGAACTGATTAAAAGATGCAGACACAACTACAAACACACACAGGGTTATGGTTTCTAGTCCCCCCCCCACAAAGACTGATAGAGTCATGGGGTGGGGACTTCAAGAGTGTGTGATTAACTCATGATTCACTGGGATTATGTGTGATCCAAAGCCAGGATTATGGGTTTTAGTACTGCTGGGATTATGGGTGTGAGGCTTTCCACCCTGGGGCGGAGAGCC
>PVKA01046461.1:0-14922 GCA_004027165.1 Ctenomys sociabilis
TCCACCCACTTCTGGCATCTGGCCGGATCCCGCGGAAACCTGAAGAAGGCCAGGTCTGACTGCGTGCTCTTCCGCGTGCAGTTAGGGGCCGCGCAGAAGTTCGGCATCGTCGCCCGCCCGCCGGCCGGCCCAGCCCTCCCCTCCCTGCCTCCTCAGGGCAGCACGCCCGCCCGTCGGGGCCGGGGAGGGGAGCCAGGCCCAAGCCAACAACTTCTGACATTGCCAGTCACATGGAAAACATACTACTATTATGGACTACTGGAATATTTTGAAATATTTTGCTGAATTCACATACCTATAATATTTAAATGACAAAGCTAAAAAAAGGGAGGGATACAAATGAACAACCATTTTGTATCTGTATATTCAAAATAATTAGGATAGATATGCAGCTACATTCTCTTAATTCAGTGAATAGAGGGATTTATTCTAATAGTGTTTGTAAACAGGATATCATATCTGCATCTTATACAATGAATAACCACTAAGAAAATAATATGCAATGTATTAATTATTGAAACTGTCCTACTAATTTGATTTGAAACTGTCACTTTGCTATTAGTCAGAATTTCAGTAAAATTATAGGAAAAAAATATATGTTTTGGGGCCAGGGATATAGCTCAGTAGCATAAGTACCTGCCTGGCAAGTACAAGGTCCTGAGTTCAATTTCCCATACTGGGAAAAAAAAGGAGAAGAATATACTTGCATAAAGAACTAGATAAATAAGAAAAAGCTTTTTTCCTTTAAGGGAATTATAATAGAAAATGAAGGAGATAGGAAATATGAATGAGAATTTTCCTTATATATCTATTTAAACATTATATACATGGTAGTGCACAGCTGTAATTCCAGCACTCTGGGAGGCTGAGACAGGAACATCACTAATCTGAGCCCAGTCTGCACAGAAAAGGCTTTTAGTGAAAGCCTTTCTCTAAAAAACAAAAATTTTTTTAATGTAGGCATTGTAACTCAGTGCAAAGGTCCTGGGTTCAATTTCCAATACCAAAATAAACCCAAACAACCAAACAAAAAAAACTAATAAACAACAACAAAAAATGAGTTCATAGATAATTAGACACTTTCTGCTCTTCATACTTTGTATCTGTTGTCAGTGTCATGGAAACTGCAGAAAATACAATGAGCTCTGTGTCCTGTCTTAAAGGGAAAGATACTTATAGCACTACCATCCAGCCAATCAGCAGAATCACAAGCAGTAGAGCCTACTGTTTCAAGTCACTACACTGGGGAAATGGCCTACTATGTACCAACAGACAACTAAAATAGCCTTGAGGGGTATTTCAGCCTCAGTACATTTCAGAACATTCATACACCTAACTGTGTACATATCTATAGGTATGTGTCCTCTTCTTTCACCCAGAAGCATCACATTTAAAAACTTATGAATAGGGCTACTGTAGGACAGATCAGTACAAGGATGTTCACTGGTACTATTCACACTTAACAAAAACAGGTACGGCCTTTTGGTCTACCTGCTTAGAACTAACTAGTTAAATTAATCTCATGTTCAGCTATGTCATGCTATGGTATAATATGCAACCTTTGGAGGTAAATGAAATATATCCATAGGGAATAGTCTCCTTTTTATCATGGGAGCTTTATACACATTTCACAAGGCTGAACTGTGGCCTAACTGATCTAACTTATGCAAATCTTCTTTACACCTCAGAATCTTCTGCCATAGACATTTACATAGGTGACTATTGTGCATGGTGCTTGGCATCTAATGGGATCCACAAGCACGTGGCTCAAGCTGAGAAGAATCCCACCTGTCATCCCTTCCCAGAACTCCCACACTGTGCCTCACGTACCGAAGGCCAAAGGCAAACGACTCCACTTGAGATCATCGGTGCGGCTACGTCTTCCGTAAGAATCCACGAATACCCCAAATTCTGCAAGGTGTCAAGAGCACAGGGGCATTAGCACCAGCGGTGGGAGACATCAGTGACACACACTGTGACTGGGAGAATGAAGAACAGCTCAGAGGGACATTCAGCCAGATTTAGCTGGATTGCCAAAACCAGAGGACCTCTGTGGAACCAATTCCAGTTTGACTAAAAATAAGAGTATTTTTGTTTTAAAGATTTAAAATTCTTCTTATTATTTTTAAAGAAAGAGGGTTCAAGTGAAAGAAAGGGAGGCAAGGAAGAAAGAAGAGAGACATGGAAAGATTCAGAGGCTTAAAAAAAAATAGTTTTAAGGAAAAAATATCAAAAGAAAAAGAAGGAAGGACCAAAGAAAGAAAGGCAAGAAAGAGAGAACAGAAGGGGAGAGGAAGACCACTAAGGAGGAGGCACTGGCTGCTTTCTAGGGAGGATGTGATGGAGCTGGGTCAGGTCAGTGCTCTGATGGTGGAAGGAGCCCTGGAGGGCCTGAGGGTGCTGCCTCACACTCCCCATACCTGTGCCAAGACTCAGCCCACCCCCAAGTCCCATGACTCATCCCCAAGCCCCACAGACCCAGGCTGGGCTTCATGGCCCAAAGGGTGGCAGGCAGCTGTAGCGACCCACCGTGGAAGCACAGCAGGTACTCCTCTCGCTGCCCTGCACCGTTCACCTGAACGATTGAGACAGGGAAGCTGTTGGACGAGGAGGCAAACACAGCAGGAGCCAAGGAGTGGTCGTTCTTGTCCAGGAATTCTGGAAAGGCAGGCGAGAAACAGGGCTTCAGGAATAATTTCCAACCTCTGAAAGCCCTGAGCTATGCATGAGGTAGAGAAGGGGACACTGGCCCTACCCTCCAGTGTGTACTGCTTCATGTCGATTTCGTAGAATTTGTTGGTTCCAATGAGGATACTGTAATTGGTAAAGTGGATACAGCTGCAGGGCTCTGAGGTCTCTATCTCCTGAGACAAAAGGGCAAAGGAGGTGATGAGAGACAACACAGGACAGCCCTGTTTCCATTACTATTCTGTTTCTCCCTTAAGCATCTAAGCAAACCACACAGATGGTGAGATTTGCTCACACGTCATACAATCCCACTCTTGTGCTTCTCATAGTGACCTGTTTTCTACCTCTTCCTGTTGCTCTAGGCAACCCAGGCTTCCTTAGAAAATAAAGTCAAACTGTAGACAAAAAGGCTCAGAAACATAATTTCCATGAAAAGGTAGAACTTATACTCTTATTGGAAAAATAAATAAATAAATAAATAAAAACACTGAAGAAAGATTATTAATAAGGGCAGTCAAGAAACATGGCTTTATTTTCTTTCTTTTTGCTAAATTTCTAATCTGAACCTGTGTTACCTATACAATTATCACCTTCAGTAGCATTACAATCCCAACTTAATTATTTGCTTCCTAATTATTCATACTTGTTTAAAGGCCAATCCTAACATTTTATTAAGAGTCAAGGCACGCTTATTACAAGTGGTGGCCCCAGATTGTAAAGAAGCAATGGCTGCTGGGAATCTGCCTGAAGCTAACAGTTCAAACCTTAAGCTGCATCATTCTTATCACTGAATAATTACTGCCTATTATGTATGAGGAAACTTTGGAACATCATGATACATTGAAGCAGTAGAGAAAAATCAAACTTTTTTTGTTTTTCCACTTTGCACCTCAGGTTCTCTCCACACCCTAACTGGAAAATGGGCAACTATTATAAAGTGTGAAACAGCCAGCCCAGTCCCTGGTAGCAGTGGGCACTCAATCAGCATGCAAACTAAGACTAACAATATCTGGTTGGAATGAAGCCGCTTCTCTAACAAGTGATAATCACTATATATTAGTCACAACTCCCTTCATTTGGGACTAAACCCTGAAAGTACCTGAAATAAACCAGGCATACGATGGCAGCGCATCCTTAGCCTGGGAATGGTAAACAGCTCATGCAGAAGTGAGGCAAACTCAAAAATCCAACTGCAGTCATCACCACTACCTACCCTGCTCCCAGGAGAAACAGCACCCTAATCACAACTCAGAACAGAGCCAGGACTGCTTTGTCCCATGTTAGCAGAAACTTCATCTAGACTCCAAGAAAGATTCTGGCAAGTGCTATCCAGGACTGCTTCCTTCATAGAAAGAGAACTTTCCTTTTGTTGCTGGCTCAGAAGAAATAGCTCCTCCATCAGCCAGCTCTCTGCCTTAACAAAAGGCTGAATTCACTGGGCCAGGATGGGGGCAGTTTCCAAGCAAAAGAAAAGCAAGAGGGGAAACTGCAGCTATGGGAGGCTCGGGCTTTTCTAGAAAAAAACACCTCACTCTCTAGGGAAGTCCTGGTGTCACCATGTTACCATGGAGTCACCATGTCATGGTGAAGGATGACCAAGCAGAAGAAACAAGACACACACTACTGCCTAGATAGCACACCGTTCACACTGGCTTCCTGGCACAGCAAGATGGCTGGGCCCCAACTTACCTTCCGAATGCAATACTTGCCGAGGTTTTCATTGTAGCGGAGGATGACGACTTTGCTGGGTGTGGCAGCACAGATGCAGAGGCCATTCTCAATCTCAAAGGCCACCAGAAAAAGAAAAAAGGTCACATGAATATTGACTCTGCAGCAAAACTAGGAAAAGAATGTCAGTTTAGTCTCTCAACCTCAATCTCGCCAACAGTTCTGGCCACAATATCCTATAGTGGTGGTGGGGTGAGTCTGCTGAGCTATCTCATTGGCCAACAGTAAAAAAAAAAAAAAGCTCAAACAAGGAGGTAAAAAAGTATATTTATATGCCATATTTCAATTTGCTGGAGATTATAGGAGCATTAACTTGGGCTCTGGTGAACTGACTATGCTATATACATTTGGCCCTCTGCAGCAACAGGTTCTGAATTTGCAAATTCAATCAGTATAGATTAAAAATGTTTCAGAAAAAATTGCATCTGTATTAGACATATCCAGACCTCTTTTTCTTATTATTCACTAAATCATATAGTACACCAACTACTTACATAGGATTTATATTGTGTTAGGTATCAAAAGTAATCTAGACATGATTTTTTAAACACAGGACAATACATACAGGTTATATATAAATACCACACCATTCTATACAGCATGAAGGACCTGAACATTTTTGGAGTTTGGTATGTATGGAAGATTCTGGAAGCAATCCCCTGTTGATACTGAGGGATGACTGTCTAAATGTCATGAGTTAGAATCTACAAAATTCTAGTAATGAAATGTCCCTTTACCTACTTCAGACATGGAGTTCCAGAATAGAATATTTCTGAAGACTCATGATACATACACGCTCAATTTTTAAAACTATGGATCATTCTTTAAGTCTCATTAACTATACTCACATTTTTCTTTAAGAAATTTCCTGCAGATTCAAAGCGTATGCAAATTTTTCATGACTATTCTAATTATTTCATGTGCCTTAAAGGAAAGAAAAATCCAACCCTGTCTGAAGATACACAATGTTTCAATTCAGATCCATAAGATATTGGGGCAGAAGGACAGTGGCAATGTGAAGAATACCCACCAGTGGAGGCCTAAGGAAAGCTCACCTTGCCAGCACCAAACAGGTGGCAGCCCTTGACAGCTTCAAAAATGTTGGGCGAGATGTCTGGCTGGGCAGGAAGGTGCGACTGTGCCAGAGACTGCTTCACTTTCTTCACGTCTACCAGACACAGAGCCCGCTCTTCGCCTGAGTGGGAAAGGGCAGCCCCTTGTCAGTTCAGAACCTGAGCAAAGACTATCGGAGGTAGTGTGGAGCCCAGGTCTGGCCAGGAAGTAGAGACACAGGCGGCCTGGAGACAAACTATTTTCCACACATCTCTACAGCTTGAGCATCCCTTATCTGAAATGCTGAAGGGGGAGAGAAGTGCCTCAGATTTTGAATTTGGAATATTTGCATATAAAAGTCAGGCCAGGTGATACACACTTGTACACCCAACACTCAGAGGACTAAGGCAGGAGGATCACCTTAAATTTGAGGCCAGTCTGGGCTACAAAGTGAGTTCAAAGCCAGCCTGAACTGCATAGTGAAGCTCTATCTCAAAAAGACAAGAAAAAATAAATAAATTTTAAAAATTAGCCTACACATATTATGAGCTATCTCAGGGCTGGGATCAAAGTCTTAACATGAAATCCACATGCATCTCATATGCTCCTGAAACACACAGCCTGAAAGTAATTGCATACATTATATTACAATCCATCACATGAGGTCAAGTGTGGAATTTTCCACCTGTGGCAAGACTGGCACTCAAAAAGTTTTAGATTCTACAGCATTTTGGGCTTTAACATAAGGGATGCTCAACCCATACTCATTTTAGGTCCATGTTTTTGATCTAGGATGAAAACATTTGACCTTTGAGTCAAAATTCCAGAAAGCTAATTCTGCAGATATAAAGTTGGAGAATATGAGCTAAACTTTCTAACTTGAAGAAATAATTTGTTAGAGAGCAAGGAGGGGACATTGAGCAAAACATTAGATGTACACTATTCATGTATAACTATGTCAAGGTCATAAAAAACAGAAAGAAAGAATAAGGAACTGCTCCAGATTAACTTCCACTAAAAGCACAAAATTAAATGCAATGCATTTTATCTTAGGTTGTATCATGAGTGGGGGCGGTGAGCAAAAAAACACTATCAAGGCCACAAATAAAATCTGACTGGGCAGTGTATGAAGCAAGAGTTAAGTTTTCTGAATACAAAAATTGTATCCTGTGAAGTTATTCTATATGATACAATATGTATAAGTAATTATACATTGTCAAAACCCATAAGATGTAGAACACTGAGAGTTACAGACTTGGTGTGATAGTGAGGTGCTAGTATAGGTTTATCAGTAGTAACAAACACATCAGGATGTGCATGTTGACAATGGGGGAACATATGGGTGCATGATGAGAGGGATAAGGGAAAGCTCTGTACCTTCTCAATTTTGCTGTGAATCTAGCTCTCAAAATAAAATCAGAGAGGAAGGCAAACATGGAAGGAACAAGGGTAGGAAGAAAAATAGCTGAGAGACCTTGAAACCTGTTCCTGACCACATTATTTCATTCTCTGCATCCAGCCATGCCTGAAACAAGATCCAATTATAAATATTTTATACCTTAAACCAATATATCACTGTTCTATCTATTTAAAAAAATAGCTCACTTGGTGATGCACACCTATGATCCCTGCATGCTGGAAGGCTGGCATAGGAAGACCTTAAGTTCAAGGGTAGCCTGGGTAATTTAGTGAGATATTGTCTCAAAATAAAAAATTTGAAGGGCTGGGGATTTAGCTCAGTGCAAAGACCCAAGGTTCAATACACAGTACCAAAAAGAAAAGAAAAAAAAAAAAAAAAAAACTTCTAACAAAGAAAGAAAAAAATTGTGCCACAGTCACACGAAAGAATACCCTGTCTTAGACTGACATGCTGAAGAACTTATGCCTACAATAAATTTCCAAATACTTCAGATAAAAAGGTGTGTATGTGTGTGCAGATGTTAGCAAGTGGTGAACCTAAGTGGAGGGGCTACAATTATGACAGACATAAGAACATGACCTTGGTGCCCAAGGTGGTAATGTGGGAGGAATCTTTAAGAGGAGGGCTTAGTGGGAGGTCTTCAGGTCATTAGGGGTATGCTCTAGGAAGGCAGTTCTTGTGAGACTTGCATTCCCAGGAGACGACTGTTATAAAAGGAGCAGCCCTGACACCACTCAGGTCACCTGTATGGAGATGTCACCTGCCCACTCCCACACATGCTCCCACCACGCTATCTGCCAAGAGGTGATAGAGCTGAGGATGTTCGTTCCTCAAACCAGAGCTGGGAAGTTTGGACTAAATTAACATCTTTCATTAATAGCCTATCTTAGATGTTTTATTATAATGGGAAAAAGCTAACTAATATAGCATTCTTCACTTGGCATAATGGTAAGGTCTTCTTTGAGGATATCAGACTCTATTACACTGGACACCAAAGTGAACCAATGTGAACAGAAAGTCCATCCATTACATCAACAGAAACACAGAGGAAAAGAGCCACCACTGCTCCCAGCTGTGATCAGGAAGCCCTGCCTTTGTGCTTCTCACATGAAATTTGGCTCTAAAATTGTCTTCCTGCAAAGCAAAGAAAGGGCTAGGTCCTTGGCTTCACACCTGCTATCATGAGTAGTTTCTCCAGGTCCTTGATGATATAAATTTGGAAGACTGCTCCAATTCCTGGGACATGGGTTAAGGAGTTTTTCAAGACATTCAGTGCATAGAGCCCTTCCTCAGTGCCCACCAACACCACCTGTGAGGCAGAAATCCAAAGGCAGAAGGTAAGTACAGGTGCATCACCAGGCAATCCCAAAGCACAGAGCTCCAAATCCTACCCAGCCCTTGCTCGCCTGCGGGTGAGGCTGCAGCCCATCACCACTGCCATCAGCAGCTGACAGTACCCCAGTAATGTTACCTGGTCACTGAAGGGCAGTGTGCAGTTCATGTCTAGCCGGTCATCACCTTCTAGTTTAAGCAGGGAGTTTCCAAGTAATTTCTTTTCAAATGCAAAAGGAAAGATGAGAGAAAAGAAGGCAGTGAAACTGAAATGTTTATAACCAAACCATCCAAAGAGACAGAGAAATTTAAAGTTAACTTCCGAAACACACATCTGCTCTTAACTGGTCCCCATTTAAAACTTATTTTTTCATCCTCATCACTATTATTATTTTGCTGCTGGAGACTGAATTCATGTCTTTGCACACGCTAAGTGTGTGTCTTACCACAAAGCTACATTCCCCAGCCTCTTGCACTATATTTTTATCAGAATTCCAAAGGCAAGAAGTGAGCATCACTAATCTCTCTGGTGCAGGTGTTACACAGCATTAGAGTTTTAACTTCACTTTGGTGAGTATTATAGGCGAAAAAAGCTATTCTTCAATAAGAACTAAGCTGAAAATAAAGACATTTCACCTGCCAAGTGTTAATAACCCATATGGAAGGCTCTTTCCCCTCTTTCTCCTTTTCTGCAGATTGCAGAAAAGTGCAAACTAGTGTTTTCAGCAAGACCAATAAGCCTGATTCTCTTTACCTGAACCCACACAGGCAGAATCTAGTAGGAAATGTAGTCATGGGCCAATTGTGCACATGGATTTCAGTAAAAGGCTCACACATGTAGCAATAAGACAGTTTAAAAGCCTATCCCATGAACAAACATCTTCTCCAGAGGCTTCTGGATTTTGAATTGTTAGCCTTTATCAGGAACTCAGTGCCTGAAAAGAGCTGTTCAGTCTTCAGAACAAATGCTAATGAGCAATGAGCAGTGTTTGCTTCCTGAAATGTTCTAGGAGGAATGCTGTCTATCATAGCACACCTACATTTCTAACATCTTAAGGATAAGTAGGATTTCAAACCTACCTATGGAAGAGCAAATACTGCAAAGCAACCAGGAAAGTAATGAAGAGCCTTCCTCAAGTAAATTCAAGTTGGCAGCCTATTGTGCTGTTTTCTAGCCAAAATGCTTATAACTTAAGTCATCAAACCAAAAAAACACAGCTGAGTAAAAGAGAAGATTTCCTTGTAAGTACACGGCTGCTGTGTTGTCATAACCAGCAGAGAGTTGGCTGATGGTGCGGCTTCACCAACTCTACACAGCTACAAAGGAGGCTGTCTTGGAGCTTGTACCTTCCCTGCCACAAAAATGGTGGCAGCCTGGAGGCATCAGCTCCAGACAGGGAGCAAAAAGGAAAACAAGACAGCCAGTAGGATGCCTGCCCATCATTAAGATCAGTTTCCGTTGTGCTTGCTTTGGCAGCACACTTAGTAAGATCAGTTACCAAAGACCAGCCCACTCGACAAGGACAAGCACCAGTGCCCACGTTCATACTCACAGCATCAGCTTCTGCCTTTTCCCTAGAAACTCTCCCACCTGCAACAACTGATTCTAAGGCGGTGACCCAGCGCTGTTTGTCGGGAAAGCTGGGAGCTAGCAAGTAGAGGGTTCTCCCCGGCCAGCAGGTGGTATGTGGGTGAGACTCCATCTTCAGTATGTATGGAACATCTAGGAGATTTCAGAGAGCACAGGATTGGGTGTGGATTTCCCCCATTCCTGCTGGTAGGCGTAGCCCTGAGACATCAGAAAACCCACCAAACCATGTGAGCCCCAGTTACTGCTGAGGTGGAGGGGCAGGGGATGGTCAGCCTCCTTGGCAGGGCCAATGCTCTATGTCCCCTCCGGGCTCTCCCCATTTGCCAAGCCCAGCCCACATCCAGAGCTGGTCTTCCCCAGGTCCCCTCACCTGCTTTGGCTGTGTTTGCGAGTTCAGAAGCACCAACGGCACCATGAATAGATACGTCCCCGTCGGGAAGGCAGAGCTCAAATTCTTCCACCGGTCTCTGTCCAGCTTGTTGCAAAGAGGAAGGGCAGAAAGAAAAACAAAAGAACAGGACCAAGAACAAAAGGAGAAGACAAAGAGGAAGAGGAAGAGCCAAAGGAAGAGGAAGACAGAAGAGAAGGGGAGAAAAGGGGAAAAAAGGGAAGAGAGGAAAGGAGACAGGGTACGTGTGTAAGGAGAGATGCACAAGAACAAAGAAAGAGAAAAGGTGTGCAGAGAAGGCAGAGGAGGGAAGATAAAAAAAAAATAAAGTGTGTCAGATGAGTAGCACAGTCAAATTTCTGATGACGATGCGGATTTATGGGCTAGTTGGCTGAGGCGGAAGTTCTCTGAAGGTGTATTAGCAGGTGGAATCTTCAGGGCAGCACCCTGCGAGTTCTTCAGGGGGAAGACCTATAGATGTGAGTATCGCACCAATAACCTTTAGAGAAGTCATTTGGCTTTTCATTTTCAAAAATGGGAAAGTGGAGAAGGCTCGCGAGGCAGTCCAAAAACAAAACAAAATAAAACAAAAAACAAAGCCTTCACACCAACACTGGGAGACCTGGGTTAACCACGTGCAATGAAATTCCCCCTGAATTATTAATTTACCTTCTCTGGCTTCATTGTCATAAATGAGGACTTTTGATCCTTCTAACACAATGTATTTCCTGTCCCAGCCTTGCTGTCCTCGTTTGTTATTCCTGAGGAAAAAAAGAGGAGGGGAAAAAAGAGGTTTGGACTTAGAAGAAAGCCAATTCCTAGAAGACATCAGGAGTGTAGCAGTGGCCTGTAGCCTTCCTTGCTGGCACCTGCTGGAGCCCACCCACCCCCACAACAATACCTGGGCACTTTCATCCACCCTTCCAGGTGCAGGCTGCTGCTGGGTTCCTTGCTCTGTAGACCTGGGGAGTTCATTTTGTCACGGCAGAAGGCCTCAGTGAAGTGTGTGGCATATTCGACAGGCAGGCCACAAGTGGCTGGCAAGCAGGTGGAGCACTTGGGGTGACACATCACCTGACACTCTGGGGGAAGACATCAAACAGGCTGAGTGCAGAATATTCCCTTCCTCTACTCTTTAAGCCAGCCTAGGCATCCAGGTAAGTCCTAAGCTTTCCCAGGTGCTAGAGTCCTACTGGGAGAGGAAAGAAGGAAGCCACATGCTCTAGATCCAGTTTTCCTGGCTTCAGAAATTCAGACTGCCCACAAATGAGTGTGCAAAAGGTGCCTGTACATTTCAGTTGGAGCCAGGTAGGGAAGAGACCAGCCTGACACAAAGAGACTGGAAATTAGCAAAGATCGAGGCATTTTCTACATCAAGCTAAAGTCACGAGCTGATGACACAAATGAAATTATTGCTATCAAGGGGGAAAAATAGAGTCCTCCCACTGAAATGAAAAGCTCAGAAATGAATGCATTATATGATGAGGAATTATCAAAACATCTCCTCCATCAGATGGACTTCTCACATGGCAGCAGAGTTGCCCACTACAGATGAAAAAACACTGTGCTTACCAAGACATTTGGATGCTTGGCGTCCAAAGTGCACAGTATCCAGACACACAGCACACTTTGTGGCTCGCATGTTCAGTCCTACGTTAAATCGGTGAGGAATATTGTGGTGCATGCGCTCTTTAAGACGCCGACTGAATTCTGAGGGGAAAAAATTTTAATAATCATTAAAACTGCTGCTAAGAAAAACAAAAAGACAATGCACAAAATCGAGAGAATAATTGCAAATCACATCTGATTGGGGATTTGTATCTAGGATATATAAAGAATTCTCAAAACTCACTAATAGAAAGAAAACACAACTGAAAAAAAGGATCAAGGATCTGAATAGATTATCTTCCCAGAGAGGACAAATAATTAGACAATAAGCACATGAAAAGATGCTCAACATCGTTGGCAATTAGGGAAATACAAATCAAAACCACTAGTGAGACAGAACCATCAGGATGCTTAGACTACAAAAAATGGGACACATGCAGTGTTAGTGGGGACATGGAGAAGTCACAACTCTCACATGTTCTTGGTAAGAATACAAAATAGTGCTGCCAGTTTGGAACCCAGCCTGGCAAGTCCTCAGAAAAATTAAACATAGAATTATTAAATGATCCAGAGAGGTATATAATCCAGAGGATTGAAAATGTACGTCCATGCAAAATATAATACAGGGGATTGAACCCCAGGCCCCTCGCACTGGCTACATCTCCAGTTGTTTTGCCGCTATTATTGTTTTGTTAAGTTATTTCTTTTTGTGAGACAGACTCATCTTAAGTCACAAAGGTGTCCAGACTGGGCTCAAACATGTGATCCTTTTGCCTCAGCTTCCCAGCATGCTAGGATTACAGATGTACACCACCATGCCCCGCTCTAGCAGCATAACTTATTAAAGCAAAAAGTCTAAACACTAAGTGCCCACTAATGGGTTAACAGACAAGGAAAATACACTATCCCTGTGATGGAATGCTATTCAGCCACAAAAAGAAACAAAGTACTGTAGTTTGCACAGTGCAGGAGGAGGGGAGGATGGAAAGCACCTGCTGGTAAGGTCAGTGGTTGCTTGTTTGTTTTGAGGAAGATGTTAAAAGTACAGTGTGATCATAGCACTATGAACTTAGTTAAAAGCAAGGAATTGTCTGTTTAAAATAGGTCAATTATAGGGTATACAAATTACATCACAATAAAGCTATTACAGGTATAGGCTGTGAAATGATTCCAACAGATGTATCTAGACTTCTAAGAATTAACTTTAAAATCTCCCTTGTACTCATTATTAGGAATTAAGGAGCCAACTTTAGTCAATGGATTAAAGTACCTGCAACCAGGCACAGGGGCCAGGGGTTTGATCCCCAGGCCCGCTGGTAGAAGTGAGTCCCTGAACACCCTACTGACCCTTCCCTAAAAAAAAGAAAGAAAGAAAAGAAAAAAAGGAATTAAGGACACATTTAAGAACATATTCCTGGTAGAAAATTGACCATTTGACAGTAACCTTGTTTGTGGGCATAAAGAAACAAATTTTGAAATCAATTACTTATAAATATTTTAGTCATGAAAGTTTTCTGTTCCAGTTGAAATAATATCTAGAGCTTTTCAAAATCCAATTTAAAAATCACTAATATGGTGCTGGACAAATAGCTCAGCAGATTAGAGCACTTGTTCAGGCAGATCCAGCAGCCAGGGTTCGATCCCTGGTGTGTTGTGTTGGCCCCGTTCCTGGGCGTGCTGAGCCAGTGCCTGTAATGCCAGTTCTTGGGAGGCTGAACACAGGTGGATGACTAGTCTGATCTACATAGTGAGACCCTGTACTAAAATACAAAGATCACTACTATGAATTACAGAATTTCTAATGATTAAATATATGAACTGAATATACAGGATTTCCCTTTTATGTTCAGTTTTTATATGATAACTTCCTTTTATTCAAAATTCAATTCTTTTCTGAAAGAACTGGTTCTTACACTTATATGCTACTTTGCTAAAATTAGCAAGGCTATTTTCCCCATTTACTAAGCTCCCTTTCAACAGTGAAGTGACCTAGCTAATTAAAAGCACTTTGAATAGAAGAGCTCCAGATACAAATTTCTGAATCCTTCTCTGGTAAAGTGTCTTTACAGCATCCCCTTCTTTTCCCAGAAAGTTGTAAAGAATAAAGAAACACACATGCCCTGTGATTCAGGTAGGGCATACTACACACAAAGGAGGCCTCAAAACATACACACACACACACACACACACACACACACACACACACGGTGAAGCTGCTCTATGGAGCCTGGCCAGTGGCACTGCAGCCAGGAGTAATTCTCTCCTCTAGGTTACCATCACCATTGGGATGGAAAACTTTTTTTTGGTGGAACCAGGGATTGAACTAAGGCCCTTGCATTTGCCAGGCAAGCACTTATTTTACTGAGCTATCTCCCCAGTCTTGGAAAACTCTTTGATTCAAGGTGTTACATAAATGTAGGGACAAGATGACCTCATGGTCAAAGAAAAATACCAGCAGCAACAAAATGCCCTCAAGAGTTATAGGCCAAGCAGGTCTGACAGTGATGCCATGACTCTAACACTTAGCTCTACCCTTCCAAGCCACCCCCATCACCTTCTTTTTGGTTTTTTGAAAAGCAGTCTCACTATGCAGTTCAGGCTGGCCTTGAACTCACTATGTACCCCAGGCTGGGCTAGAACTCATGGTGATTCTCCTGCCTCAGCCTCCCTAGCACTGAAATTATAGACATGGCACCTCCAGGACCAGCTTCCTTGGCCTTTTTAAAAAAAAAAACCTTTTCATCTCTAAGTGAATAAGGTACTTTTGAGTTCACAAAGAAAACTCTTCACCCTATTGCTAATCATGTACAAACTACCAACACATGAAATGCATAGAACCTTTAACTTGATTTGTTCTCCATGAATCTATCCAACAAAGAGAAAATCTCTGTTAGTCACTTTCTTATAGAGGATTTTATTTAGAGTATAGAAAGAACCTAAAAAATTAACCCCTAAAAAATACGTAACCCAGTCAACAAATGAGCAAATGAACTGAACAGACACTTAAAAACAGCGTAAAGGGTCAATATGCATATGGGAAACTGTTTGGCATCTTTACTCTTTTTTTTTTTTTTTTTTTTGTTTTTTTGAGACAGGGTCTCACTATGCAGTTCA
>PVKA01046462.1:0-14925 GCA_004027165.1 Ctenomys sociabilis
AAAAAAAAAAAAAAAAAAAAAAAAAAAAAAGGCACTTGTGTTGCTGAACTCTCTTTCTGGCCCTATGAGGGACATTTCTGCAGAGCACTGTGTCCCTAATTATAGGGAAACAGCTCAGGAGAGAACAGGTGCCCTCCACCATGTGAGGTACAGGGCGAAGGGAGAGCTGACATGGGGCTAAAGGAAGGAGAGCAGGCCTCTCACACTCCAGGAGTGGGGCAGCCTCTGAGGCTGGCGGGTCCAGGCTCCACCTGCTCTCTGCCAGGAGCCAGTGACAACCACAGATGTCCCCAGACACTGCAGAATCACTCTAGTGGGACCCACTGATCCAGTCTTTCAGGACAGCAGCAGCAGGTTAAAGGAGGTTTGAAGTGTAAAGCTCTTAGCACAACACAGGTGTCACCAAGGTGACCTGCAGGGCTCATCCGGAAGCTGCGGGCTTCACCCACTCACACCTCAGGGCCGCCTGCGGCTTCCTGTTGGAGATGCTGCCCTGTGCTCTGTAGCAGATACAAGAGTCGGCCCTCAGTTCCTGTGGTGATGTCAGGGCCCTCAGACTCTGGAGTCCATGGGTGCCCAAGTGCCTTTATAAAATGGCACAGCAGAAAAGGGTAGGGCACAGAGCTTTCATCCTAGCACCTGGAGGCTGAGGCAAGAGGACTGCAAGCTTAACACCAGCTCAGACAAGTTAGCAATTCAGTAGGATCCTGACTCAAAAAAAAAAGAAAGAAAGAAAAGAAATAAATAATAATGTTTCCATAGAACCTATGTACATCCTCCTGTAGAATTTAAATCTTCTTAGCTAAGGCCAGGCATGATGGTACACGCCTACAATCCCAGCACTCAGAAGGCTGAGGCAGGAGCACTGTCATGAGTTCAAGGCCACCCTGAGCTATACAGCAAGACCCTGTCTCAAAAAAAAAAAAAAAAAAAAAAGTAAAAGTACATATTCAGCATGGATACCCTGCCTTGAGTATCTCCCATCCCAATCCCGTTGATGGGATTTTTTTTTTTTTTTTGTGGAACCAGGGATTGAACTCAGGCCCTTGCACTTGCCAGGGAAGCACTTATTCCACTGAGCCATCTCCCCAACCCCAACACTGATGGGATTTGGTCATTTGTCTGAGTCTGTGGCTCTTACCGTTGTAGATGTAGAACCTGTGGACATGGAGTGCCAGCCATGCCAGCAGGGTCCTAGACCTGACAGGCAACAGTGTTGTTTTTATTGCTAAGGTGAACAGCAGCTGCTGAATGACAAGTTCCAGCAGACCTCAGTTTCCCCCATTCTGTGCAACAAGCACAAGGGTATAGCCATGTGGGCAGCACATGGGATAGGAGTTACAGGATGCTTCTTTTCTGTTTTCAATTATTTACCTGTTTTGTTTTATTTTTTAATAGTCTTACTAGTAGTTCAGACTGGTCCTGAACTCACTATCTAGCACAGGCTGGTCTTAAACTTGAGGCAATCCTCCTGCCTCAGCCTCCTGAATGCTGGGATTACAGGCACTAAATGACATCCCCAGGCCTTGGCTGTTTTATTTATTTATTTATTTATTTTTGGCGGAACTGGGGATTGAACTCAGGCCCTTGCACTTGCCAGGGAGGCGCTTATTCCACTGAGCTGTCTCCCGGCCCCAGGCCAGGATGAACTACACCCTTAGCCTTGATTTCCTATCTTTAGTTTGAGTCGGGGCCTCACTGAGCTGCCTGGGCTGAGCCTGAGCTCGTGACCCCCGCCTCAGGCTTGGAGAGTGCCCTACTCGGACTTGACTTCTTAAGGTGCTGGGGCCTGGCCCTGCAGCCCTGTGCGGCTCCCTGGCACTGAGCCACCTCTAGTCCTGCTCCTCTTTGAAGCCTCAGCTGGGAACAGCCAGGCTGCAGGGATGTGAACAGCCAGAGGCTCCAAACAGGAAGCAGAAGGGACCCTGCCAAGGCCGTGGCACCTCAGTCCCTCTGCGCTGACCAATCAGTGACCACACCAGGAGGGTGAGCCAGTGCGTCCTGGACAGGCTGCCGCTGGCACGAGGCTGTGATGCCTGGCATGGGGCAGAGGGCAGAGGGCGGAGGCGGCCGCCCTCTTGCCCTGGCTTCTTGCTCTCCCCGTTCTCCCTCCTCACACATCACCGCCTGCCAGCACCCACTGGCCCTAGAGCCACACCCAGTCCCTGCACACAGCGGCCTTGGTGGCCAGGCTACGTGAGGGAGCCGAGCCTGGCTCTACATCCACACTCAGGGGCTAACGGTCCTCTCTTGCTCTTTTAAGGGAGTTGTGGAGCTGCCTAGGACCTGTTGCCTCCATGACTAGGCAGTGAGCTGGGGCAATTGAGTACTGAGCTCTGAGCGCTCTGGCCTGTTCTGTAGCTGGGGCAGCCACTCTGTCCTCTGTCCTACAACTGGGGGTGGGCTGCAGCCCTGATAAAACAGGATGCCAGTGACAAGAAACACATTCTCCAAGCACCAATGGCCAAAGACATTGGATCTGGGAGAGGGCAAGTCACACGCTCTGTGGTGGCAGATCTGGTGCCTGGAATCGTGCTGTGATGTTACCCACGCACCAGCCAGCACCAACATATACAAACACCAGAGCTGTAGGGAGACCTGCCCAAGACCTCTGTGAATTGAGGACAGCACTGCCTGCATTGGGTCAGGCAACGAGGTCGGGATCACTGCAGGATGACATCGCCCAGAGAGACACCTGGGTTTTGGGCTGCTCCAGGGACCTTTTGGAGCGGGCCTCAGCCTGCTCCATCCCTTCCCAACACAGCCAGACTCCAGCTAATTGGACCAACCTGCGCTGAACCAACCCAATTCCTTCTGGAAATCTGAAGAAAGCCAGAAAAGACCTGCCCACCCTTCCCAGACACTACCAGGCCAAGGCCGATTGGATTATCTGATTGATGCTAAGCCAATCAGATTCCTTTTCCAAGAATTCTGGAGAAGGTGCTTCCCTTTCATCAGGCTGCTGCAACCTGGATGCCACAGAGGTGCAAGTGGCACTCAGCTAGGGAGTGTGGGGTGTACCGCATGCTGGGACCTGGACAGACGTGGGGTTCTCTGCTGCCTGAGCCAGTGGGCTTTGATCCCAGGTCCTGAGAGCTGCCTCTACCTTGTGTCTACTGAGGGGCCCCTGCAGCTCACATCAGCTTGCAGCTCTATGCAGGCCGGACAGTGGTTCCAAAGACATATTAATTTGCTGGGGCCTAGGTGTGCATGTCAGTCGCCATGTAGACTGAAACAGAATTTACAGATGTGAATGAATTTAAGCCTGGGGCCCAATGTCATCAGGCATCCTTAGCTGAGAGAGCAGGGGACATTTCAGGTGGAGAGAAGAGGATGCAGGTGTGTGACCACAGAGGCACAGACTATAGACGGAGCCACAGCTGAGGAAGGCCAGCGGCCACCTGCAATTGGAAGTAGCAGGGGACAGGTTCTGCCCTTATTCCTCAGAAGGATCTGGGCCCTGTGGCCACTCTGGTTTTAGCCCAGTGTAACTGATCTCAGATTCTTGGGCCTCAAGAACTGTAAATACATGGATTTCGGCCACAGAAAGCCACTAATGGGTGGCTACTTATCATGGGGGGGAGGGGGCAGAGAAGTGACCTGGAGTGGGGTGACACTGGGGATGTGAAGAAGGAGCATAGGCTATGCTAAGGACACACAAAAGACCAGGACAGGCCACGGCGCACTGGTGTCCTGTTCTGGGACACTTTCTGCTGCAATGGTGTGTTCGCTTGGGTCAGTGAAACCCAAGGCTGTTCCAGTCCTGATTTCTTCTAGGCCAGTGCTGACACATGCTCGCCTGCACAGGGCCAGGTGGTTCACGCAGTTGCCTTCACCACTGAACCACGTGGCATGGCTGTGCTGCTGCCCTAGCTCGACAGGCCCTCACCGAGGGAGGCCTGGGCATCTGGGCGCACGCCCATGTCTGCTGGCCCTTTCTTCTCCACCCCGTTTATTTCTGTGCTGTCCATGTAGCCCTGTCTCTACAGAAGGACCACAGGGACCTCAGGGAGAGGATAGCCACCTGCTATCCCCTGGGCTGTGTCACTGGAACCTGTCAGCCTCAGCAGAAGGAGGCATGAATTCACTCACTCACGTGTTCATTCAGGTATCAAGAGACTACTGGGGTGCCTGTCTTTGGCAAGCGGTTTCAAAGACAAGAGAACTGGCCTAGAGAATAATGCCAGTGCTGCCTTATCCCCAGCGCGGTGGTTCTCAAATGGGGATGATGCTGGCCCCAGGGAACAAAGGGTAACATCTGGGGACACGTGTGGTCGCCACGCCTTGGGAAACTCTTGGCATGGAGCAGAGAGGAAGCTGGAGACACCGCTCAGCACCTGCAATACCCAGGTTACCCACTCTGCAAACTGACCTGGCCCTAGTGTGCCTGGTACTGAGGTCGAGAAGCTCAGCCTCTGGCCAAGAGCCACACAGCACCTGCTTTCCCACAAGGCCTCTTCCTGCCAGCTCTGAGCCCCGAGGAGCAGCAAGGCAGTGCCCACAAGCTCCACTCACTTCCTGTCCACCTGCTGGGGACAGACTGGCCTGGCTACAAGAGCCCTTGAGGCCTGGCCCCTATGGTGAGGTGCTGGTGGCCCCACAGGGCCACGGGCCTGCCACCAGCTACAAGAGATGTCAAAATTGCCAAGCACATGTGAGGAAAAGAAGGAAAACACAGCTGGCATTGAGCATGCACATCTGGGGTGGGGGGGGGCAAGGAACGCATGCCACGCCACCCCAAGCAGTGACTGGACACTGGGCCCCGTGAGACCGCGCTGGCCTTTGTGCTCCCAGCCAGGCTTACCCAGGTAGTAGAGGCGGTGGGAGTGGGGCCCGGCCTCGTCCGTCTTCCGCACGAACTGGAAGTCATGCGGGGCCTTGCTGACGATGAGCCCCGAGGACTTGCGGCTGCCGTGGATGATGCCGCGCAGCCCGTCCCACGAGTGCTTCGGCACCTGGAAGCGGGAGGCCGGGCCGTCCATGTCGCCCACGGCGGCCCGCTCAGCTGCAGGCGGGGGCCCTAGGGACATCCTCTCAGCTCCTTCGGGATGCAGCGACAAGCTAGAGGAAGCAGGGGTGGGAGAGGGTGAGCAGGGTGGGGACACGTGATCGCCCTGCTCTGTCCCTCAGCTGAGTGACCCAGGTGGTCTCCACCCGGACCCCTGCCTGCTCCACTGCAATTCTCCTGGTGTCCCACAGCTCAGGAAAAAGCTTGTGCTCGGCACTGGGGTTGCGGCTCAGCGAGCACCTGCCCAGCAGCACGAGGCGTTGGGTTCCGTGCCCCGCCGCACCAGAGAAACAGGACAAAACAAGACGAGACAGAGGCAGTCGGGCCTCCGAGGCTGTCCTGAATTCCAATCTCTTTCATCACTGTGCCTGAGAGCCAGCCTTCCACTCACCCCAGGGCCTGTGCTTGTCCCTCACTGCCGGCTGCAGTACTATGCTTCACTCGATCTACACATCTCAGCTTTCCCATTTAGCGGGTCCTCAGAAACCTCCTTGACAACCCAGTGCCACCTGCCTGCCCCTCCCTTCAACATTCATCACTATGGTTACTTCTGAACACCTTTCTCCCCCACGTCTGTCCCATGCATGGCTGTGTCCTCAGTCCTGGACATGGGCCCCTGCACCCTGTGGGCACTGCTCTGGGAAAGAACTGCAGAAGGAACATCCCTTGCTAAGCTGCTGCTCCAGCATGTAACAAAGGCCTGGGGGAGGAAAGCCACGCTTGCCACTGTGCAGGGGGCCTGCTGTCCAGGGAGGCTCCCGGGCGCACTGTGAGCACCAGGCTGAGCAGTGCCATCCAGGTGGGGGTAACAGCACACAACCTCCCTAAGGCCTGGCCACTGTCCCTCCTCTGCCCCGCCCCCTCACTGCCACCAGCTGGCCAAGTGCACCGCTTGACTGGCCAGGCTGAGCAAATATTTGTTTTAAGGAATCTAAATATCAGGCCACAGCAAGCCAGCTCCACAAGCAGTGGGGCAGTCTGGAGAAGGGGAAGTGAGGCCAGCCAGGAGGCCGTCTGCAGGCACCTGGGATGCCCTGGCCTGGGTGGGAGGCTGAGGGCCCCAATTCTGGCACTGTTGGCTCTCAAAGGCTTTGCCCCTTGCCAACAAGAGACCCCACAAGGCAACCAGTGTAAGTAATAAGGCCCTGGGACACTGGGAGAGGAGGGCAGGCAGGACCATCCCTGAAGTCAGCCTGCCTGGGCCCGAGAAATCTTGCTCTACAGAGAGGAAACTGAGACCAGGGGCAGAGTTGCTCATGACAGGGCATTTGGTGGAGGTGTCCTGGCTGAAAGGTCATGGCAGGAGAAGTACAGGGGTCCCAGAGAGGTTCCCACTTGTGTCACCTGGGCACAGAGGCCTCAGGGTAGTGGGGCCCACAGCACATGGGCAAGCAGACCCCTGGGAAGGTTGCCTCTGAGCCTCCAGCTGCAGGTTGCACCAGAGGTCCCTTCAGAGCCACCTTCAACAAGGGACAGAGAAATGCGTCTCCTCACCCAGGCAGGAGCACAGGGAGCCCACGTGGCCACCCTCAAGCTAGGAAGGAAGAACAGGCCTAGCTAAATCCCTCCTTTGATGCCCTAAAGGCACAGGCCAGAGACCACCAGGGACACGGAACCCTTAAGTCAGATAAGCAAACCCGAGGAGCCCTGGGGACGTGCCATAGGTCACATACAGGTATGTCCCTGCCCTGGACAGCTGCTCACCTCCAAGGGTGAGGGGGGTAAGCAGGGGCCAGGTTCAGGCCCCAAAGAGCAGTCAAGAGCCCACATATAAGCAGGGTAAGGGGGCTTACACCTAACACTCAGGAGGCCAAGGCAAGAGGGTCCCATGAGTTCAGGGCCAGCCTGAACCACACAGCAAAGAGACCCTGTCTCAAAAACAAAACAAAAATTTTAAAACCCAAAGCAAAGAACTCACTTCTTCCAAGCGCTTCTGGCAACCAGAAAAACCAAGCCAGCTTACATACCCCCAAACTGCTTGCTCGTGGCAGAAAAGAAAGAATTTCAGAACTCCTCCGGGGCCCCACAGGCACAGTGCAGAAGTACTAGGGCACCCCCACCGCTCATCTCCGCAGCAGAAAACCTGAGCCTCGTATCTTGCCTCTCATTGCCGCAGAGACCCCAACAGGCACAAAGGGGATCCAGGAGCTGGGAAGTGGAACTCGACATCCGGGAAATGATTTTCAGGTGTGGCCAGACCTTTCCTGCTTGTGCCTGTGGGCAGCCCGGGCCCTGGCACAGGAGCCTGGCTCAATGCTCACCTCTCTGCTACCCAGAGGCAAAGCAGTGGCTGCAGAGAGGCTGGGAGGGGACAGGGGACAGGCAAGTCCTTTGCCAGTGCTGGCCTGTGTGCTGCTCCTGAGTCAAGAGTGTACACATCTGAGAAGAGGAAAGGGGATTCCAAGCCACTTATCTCAGGCCACCTACACTTTCTTCTGGCCAATGGGCAATACCCTCCTGGCCCATAACGTCACCTGCAAACCTGCAAACCTGCAAACAGCTTCTGAGTATTTGGGACAAAGAACGGCTGTCAAGGTCAGCCTGGGGCTCTGAGGACTCTCTCTATGCCAGTGTGTCAAGGGTGGGGATTGGTCACCCTTAGGTGTCTGACAGAAACCCAAGGGGTCCTGGGACACAGGAAGATGGATTCCTGCACGACTGGCTGAGGGTGGTCAGAGTGGTGATGGGGTCCTGCCCTGCTGCGATGGGGAACAACACAAACTGCCTCAAGGTCATCTGAGGCCTCTGCTCTCACAACCGAGCTTCACAGAGGAGGTCTGCAGCCTGTGCCCCACCCCACACTCAGGCACATGGAGACACAAGAAGGGAGTTGACCACAGCTGCATGAGCACCCCAGCCCCACTTTCTCCCATTCTGCCTGGTCCCCTCTTGCCTCCTTGACTGCCTGGGCTTGCTAAAAGGAAACATGGGCAATGGTGCCAGGATGGATGCCCACAGTCAAGGAATCAGAGAATCGCCAATCTTGGAACCTGGACCAGGGGCTTGGGGCACAAAAATGAGCTCCCTCCTGAGCCGTGCAAGACCAAGAAGCTACACATGATCTGTGATCCTGGAGATAAGGTATGGGATCACATTTGTCTTGGGACCCAGAGAAGTTCTGAGAACTGCTCGACTTTATCTGGTGAGGAGTGGAGCCCCAGGTGCCGAACTCTGTAGCTCGCACCCTGCCCACCAGGCCAGTGGCTCCCACCAGGGGTGGGCCTGTCCCAGTCGATGCCTGCTGATGTCTGAGGACCTCTGTGCAGGGAGTTTTCTACTGGGATCTGCGGGTGGCCCCACCCCAGTACTCAGGTGGACATCCAGGCTCCCGTGCCACCTCTTATCCAGTTCTTACCTTCTCCAACTTCCTGTGTTCTCCTTGTCCAGGCGCAACTTCTTAAGCTTCCGCATTAACCGCTCAGCGGGCCTCGGGAGGGTGGGGGCCTGCGCGGCAGAGAGACCACGCTGCAACTGTGGGCCGTCGCACAGATGGGGAGAGCATCCGATGCCCCTCCACTCTTCCCCACCCAGCACAGCCCGGGGACACCCCAGCGCCAAGGGTACCCTGATGCTACTCTGAAATGTGAGAGTGGGCTGGGCCTGGGCCAGAAACCCACAATCTCTTAGTAAAGTGGTTTTCTGAGAAGGCCCTGGGAGGGAAACCCATCTCTTGCTGGGTGATGCCCTGCGCTACCCTAGGGTCTGCCAGCAGGGAGGCCATCACCCCAGGAGGCCCCTTGACCTGGGGACAGGGCTGTGACCCAAATAAACTGCTTTCCCTTATAACTTAAAATAAAATAAAATAAAAAGGCCCAAGAGTTTCAAAAGACTTGGGTTGCTAGCTGAGGGGCACATGCTGGAAGCAGCACCCTGAGCCCAGACCTCTCCCAGGAGTCACATCGCAACAGCCTCCACGAACACAACTTCAGCCGTGCTGACCTCACTCTCCCCAAACACCCACCTCCCGGCTTTTGCACTGGCCGCTCCCTCCGCCGGACGCCCTTCCCAGCTGGCTGTGAGACTCCCTCCTTTTCATCCTCCGGGCCCCAAAGCACCCTTCGGAGGTCTTTCCCGAGCCCTTGATCCACAGTTGCCACCTGGTCACCCCATCACGACACCTGGACAAGAATGCTGGCCTGGAGGACGATTCTATGCAACTCCTCCTCTGGGGGAAAGGAGATCCCAACTGGGAATGACTCAGCCCCCACGGGACATCAGGGGATGTTGGGGAGCAGGTGTGGTCATTACAACTGGGGGAGCCCCGGGAACGGAGTGGTGGAGGCTGGTGATGCTGTCCAGTGCCCTGCAGTGCCCCGGATGCCCCACCCCAGAGAATGATCGGGCCCCAAATGTCCCAGTGACTCTTCCTGGGATATCAACAAAACAGTGGCAGGGCACTAGCTGTCCAATTCCTGCCGTTCTGAGCCCAGGACATGCCTGGTACACAGGACACATGACATAAATGCTCTAGGTTAAAGACTCGAGTCACCATCCTCACTTGAATGCCACCTTCTTAAAAAAAGCCACACCCCATGCCAGGCAGTTGGTCAGATGCTTAACAAGAGACAAAGTAGCACCTGGACATGGGACAGAGGTCACAACAGAAGAGGAAGAGCAGTCCCCAGAAGAAGTCACTGGCTACACTGTCAGCCCGGGGGAGAAGGTGTGGGTCTAGCGTTGGAGAGAGGGGTTCTAATCCCAGCTGTGCCACTTCTGGACTTTGTGACCTTGGGGCCGCCATCGCACCCCTCTGTGTGCCCAGTCTCCCCCAGCTATCAAATGGGGCTACAGTGAGGATTTGATAAGGCAGCGCACACAAATATTTTATAACACAGCGCCTGGGATAGTATGAGTGACAGCTCACGCTGGCAACTAAAGAAATCATTTAAAATCACACATGAGGACATTTGAACTCAAGTCTCTTTCAGAGCCAGAATCCACACCAGTCATTGAGCAAGCGCCAAGCACAGTGTTGGACAGGTAGAGGCGCCCCGCTCGTCAGCTCTCTTCCCACTTCCTCCCTGAGGTCCTTAGAAGGGGCAGCTGCAGAGGACAAAGGGCAGGGGGCAAATAAGCCTTCAGCAAGTACCCGTCGGAGCCAAGGGCACCGGAGAGCCACTTCCTGTCCATCTCTCTCCCGAGCCCCAGCAGCTCAAACCCCAGTCTTCCTGGGTACCTCAACCTCAGCACAACTGACCTTCTACGGGGTCCAAGGAGCCTCCATTCCAGCCGCGGGCAGAGGACAAAGACCTTGATGGAATAAACGTGTCATTAAGGCCTGTACAACCTAAGAAGTTCTCTCTGCCTGGCTATGCCTCAAAGTCTGCACAGCCTGACTTGCACTTGGGAGAGAAGTCATTCCACAATGCCCCGACACAGGGGAAAGGGCTCCCCGGGTTGCTGACTCCGTCCACACCTCCTGGGAAGAAGTCCCAGCTCCTCGAAAGCAGGCTCATTCTTGCCACTGAGGCAAGTGACTTCCTTCCGGGCCCCAAGGAAACAGTGGAGCGGGAAAGGGCCAGGTCCTTTCGGATGGTTCCACTGCAGCACTGACAGGGAAGCGTGAGGGATGGCGGGGGAGAAGGTGGGCGGCTGGGCGGGCCGGGACCCTGCGGAAGGTGGGACCGAGGACGAGGGCCAGGCGGGGCGGGGGGCCGAGCCCGGCAGAGGGGGCACCGCGCGGCGGCCTCCTACAGAATCTGCGTGGCGAGCTGGGGGGGACACCGGACCCCCAGGGCCCTCGAGGCAGCAAGAAGGCTGCCCAGGTCTGTCGTGGAGACCGAGATCTCGGGCCCCCCCTAAAAAGGACACAGTGTCCGGTGGCACTGGGATGGCCGCGAGGCCGGGCCGGGGACCGAAGCTGTCAGCGGAGGACCTGAGGTGGGAGAGGACACCGGGGCCGGGCGGGAGGGACTCGAGGGCCGGCCCAGGCGGGGGCGGTGGCGGGACCGGGCGGTGGCGGGCTCACGGTGGCGGGCCGGGAGGCGCGGGGCGCGCGGGCGCGGCTCACCGGGGCGCGGGGCGCGGGGCGCGGGGCGGCGGCCTGGCTGGGCAGGGCGTCCCGGGGCCGGCGGCGCCTCACGGCCGAGGAGCCATGCCGAGACTGCAGCCCCGGAAGTGGCAGGCGCGGGGACCCGCCGGCTCCGGCCCCTTTGACCCGGAAGTTGAGCTGCCCAGGCGGCGCTCGGTGATTGGACGGCGCAGGGCGGTACCAAGACGGGCTCCGAGCGAGGGGCGACGCGGCGGTGGGGCCGCGGGCGGGGCGCGCGGCGGCCGGCGTCTTCTTGAGAAAAGGGGGATTTTAGGGGCGGGACCCCCCTATGTGGTCTGGTATCACCCAGTGGAACCAATGGATCTTCTATTAAAGGAATCTGGAAAACTCTTTTGTCGCTGGGGCGTTGGTGGTATAGTGGTTAGCATAGCTGCCTTCCAAGCAGTTGACCCGGGTTCGATTCCCGGCCAACGCATTCCATTTTGTGAACTCTTCAGCTGGAATTTTCCCGGTCGTGAAGTCAGAATCTCTCTTTCACCACATTACATTCGCTACTAAAACTCCGTGGAAGTTTCTAAGGAGGAAGAAAGAAAGTTAAAGTGAACAGCGCCGTGACAAGTGCTTTCAAGTAATTCTAAATACAATATTGTAAGAAAACAAGGTGTGTGTTTCCGCCCGGGATCGAACCGGGGACCTTTCGCGTGTGAGGCGAACGTGATAACCGCTACACTACGGAAACTCACAGGAGAACTTCTTTTTCATACTTTTACTATATAGCTTTACTGTTGTAGATTGTTGCACTTCCTGCTGTGAACACTGCAGACACCCCGGTTGGTTCCGCTTATCCTGAGTATTCATCACTCTCGTGAATGAAACAGAAACGGGAAGAAGAAAAAACAAACACTGAACTAAACATCTAACACAACCTCAAGACCAAAAGAGCCATCTTTCATCGCTTTAGGCCATGCTTCAATATCATCCAAGTTTCTCTCAGATCCACGGATTTCTATAGCGCAACTCATCTTCCTAAGGAACTTTCTGATAACTTTTTGTCTGTGAGGTGTAGGAAATTTAAAAGAGAAAAGAGCCAAGTAAACGTTCATTTAAAAGGCTTTTAGATCACCCCCAGAGATAACTTGATAGTATGATGACTTGTTAGAAATTCTTAGTAGAAGAAGAGGCAAAGAAAGGCAATGATTTAGATCGTACTGCAGAAATACTTGCTTCCAACCTTGTGCTGAAGAGAGTTGGCCTCTGGTGCAAATACCAGCCGAGCGATACAATAGCAGTGCAGCACTTGGGAGGCAAAAGGGTCTCTGAGTTCAAGGCTGGCCTGAAACGCATAGCAAGACCTAATCTGCTACATTGGAGTCCGAAACAACAGTTTAAAACTTTTGTGTTTTTGTTTCTCTTTATTTAGTTTTTATGTAATTCAGTGGCTCTCCTCCCAAAATATTGTTTAAAATGTATTTTAAAAAAATGTATCGTAATAGGCCTATTAAAACTCACATTAAGAGCAGGCTAGAGAGCTCTGCGGACTAAAAGCACCTGCCCTTCCCCCAGGCTGAAAACAGGAGGATCACTACAAGAAGCAATCTATGTAGTGAGACCCTGAATGCCCTGTAGACCCTGTACCAAATACATTTTAAAAAAGAAACCTCACATTAAAATGTTCTTATAATTCTGTCTTTCTGCTTTTAAAAGAACCCATCTTTTTGACATCTTCAACGAAATTTAATCATCTCAAATGCTGTAAAAGTATATTCAAGGCCACTCATTTGCCACTAATCTCGGACTTCACTGTGTTGGAGCACAGCGCCACCAGTCAGCAACGAATTGTCAACATCGGTTGAGTTAGATTTCAGCCATCTGCCTTGCAGACCCTGGAAGTCAAGTTTCACACGGGGTCTCCTGGGCTGGAATTCAGAGGTGGCTGGAGCAGGTTGAATCTCGCCCTTCCCAGCTTCTAGAAGCACTCACTCCTCTCAGCTCTTGAGCCTACATCACTCTACCGTATGCTTTTTTTTTTTTTTTTTTTTTTTTTTTTTTTTTTTTTTTTTTTTTTTTTTTTTTTTTTTTTTTTTTTTTTGTATTTAGTATAGCGTGTACAGGGTCTCACTATGTAGATCAGATTCGTGGCGACCTTCCTGTTTTCACAAAATAGAAAAGTCAATAGACTAAAGCTCCTGCCGGTAGGTGCAGAGGCCCGGGGCACGCTGCGAGGGCAATTGAGACTAGGTGTGGTGGTGAGGGTCATGCCTCTAATAGCAGCTCTTAGGAGGCTGGACACAGGCAGACCACTACGCGTCTAGCAGTGAACACTCTGTAGACCCTTCCCTAAGATACAAACAAAAAACAAAAATAGCCATCTCAGCCTGGGGGCAAGGCTGGCAAGCAGGCCCGGGGATCACACCCACCGGCCCCTGCACCTGCTTGCAGGCGCTTTAGTCTACTGAACTGTCCAGCTGGCCTTTATTATTATTATTACATCTTTGATCCACCGAGCAGGAGCTGAGGATGGAGCCCAAGGGGTCACACATGCTAGCCAAAATCACTTTGCCACACAGCCTCAGCCTCATGGTCGGTTTTCAGAAAGGGTTTTTCTACTTCACCACAGCTGTCCTCAAATGTGCGATTCTCTTGCCTCAGCCTCCCCAGTGAATTTCCCCATTTCAAGACACCAGTTACAGAGTTAGCTGCTTTTATTTGATTGCCTCTGTAAAGCCCCTGTTTGTGAGTAATGTCACATTCGGAGATCCTGGGGGGGGGGTATGGCTCTGAAATATCTTTTTTTTTTTTTTTTTTTGTCTTTTTGAGACAGGGTCTCACTATGCAGTTCAGGCTGGCCTCGAGCTCACTTTGTAGCTCAGGCTGGTCTCGAACTCACAACAATCCTCCTGTCTCAGCCTCCCGAGTGCTGGGATTACAGGCATGCGCCACCACGCCCGGCTGGCTCTGAAATATCTTGAAGGGAGAGGTAGGCATGGTTCAGTTCCTAAGAGAGGGACTGAGCACTGCGTGAGGAACTGCACGCCCCTCCGTGCCTCCCGCTGGCTGGCCTGTGAGCTGGGGCAGAGTTTTTGCTGAGATTTGCCAGCTGTGTCTCTCTCGTGACCTGTGGCATGGCTCACCACTGGTTGAGAATATGAGCAAATACATAGGTGGTCAGGGTCAGAACCCCTGCGATGGTGGAATGGAGTTAGAAATAAAACTGGGCTCCGCTTAGCGGAGAAAGAGCCTGAGAGAAACTGTTACCTCCCCAAGGAGGGACAACGTCATGGCCTGAGAGTTCTCTTTTCTGCCAACAAACTAACCCAAAGCCCAAAACACATTTTCCAAACAGTTTATGGGGGATGCCTGAGGAGCACACCTTGTGAGGATGAGGCAGGAGGATCGCTGCAAGTTCCAGGCCAGCACCCGCTATGGAGTGAGTTGAAGGTTAGTTTGAACTACATAACAAAACTCCATCACAAAATGAAACGAAAGAAAGGAAAACAGTTTATGGGGGCTGGCTGGGGTCTTGCTCAGTGGTAAGGCTGTGCTTGGGACGTCCGACGTCCCAGGTTGCACTACACACACACACACACACACACACACACACACACACTCGCAGCGAGTGTGCCTTAGGCCCCCAGGCCAGGGGCTCCACCTCTGTGATCCCACTCTGCCCTTCTTGAGGTTGGGAGGTGTCCCAGTCCGGCTACGTTCTGCGAGAGCTACGCAGTCCGAAAGGGACAAAACTGTGCCTCCACTAGGGGGCAGCATCGGCACAGCCGGCTTTGCCTAGGGTACCCCACCCACCCACCCCACACCCCAGCCTCCTTCCCAGCCCCCTCGCCTCTCCCCAGCGCGCAATCCTGGATTCACAGGCACGTTCCTGTCCCCAAGCGGGCCTTCCCAGCAGCAGCTTGGGTCCCACCTGGGG
>PVKA01046463.1:0-14923 GCA_004027165.1 Ctenomys sociabilis
CTTACATTCCTTTGTCTTATAAAAATATTTCCCCTTCACACATATTTTCAACATTTTATTTTGTCTCCAATATTTATAATGAACTCATGCAGGAGCAAAGGCCAGTGGACTGTGAGGCTGTGACAGGGCGGGGTAGAGACACATCTGTGTGCGTGTTAAGATCATCAGAGATTTCGGTGGGCAAATACCAATCTATAAATATCAGAATCTAATATACAAAGTGTTTGATCTTACCAAGGGGATAAAGAAAAAGAAGAGAACACACACACACACACACACACACACACACACGCACCATGGGTGAGATAATTGTACTACTACTTTTTGTTATTGAAAGGAATACTTAGTGCTTATATTGTTTACTCAATTTATTTGGATGCCTATATCTGGTAATTGAGCAACTACTTCAAAGATAACAATATGTACTATAATAACCATTGTTAATTTCCTATCATCTTGTTTTGAAAGTTGGTATCATTCTTTTTATTGTTTTTTAGTTTCTTTAAAATAAAGAAAAGTACCTTCACAAGTTTTTTGTCCTTAGTCCACCGTAGGGGCTTTTTTACTGGTCTTTTTTTTTTTAATAACAAATTATTTTCTCTTTTGGTATCACGAATCACACTCTGGGCCTCACACTCGCCAGGCAGGTGCCGTGCGCTGAGCTACATTCCCGGCCCCTTAGTCTGTGACATTGTTTGCTTTCCTTGAAAAGCTTTTACAAGCACTGAGCCCTATGCAAGTGGCTCTTTGGTCTAGGACTGTTTCTTCAGGATAAAATGTATTGCAGGCTTTTGATCTTAAAACCATGTTCAGTTCTTCTACTCATTGTAATTTTTTTTCACTTATGTATTTAGAACAGGGTCTACAGGGTTTCACTACACAGATTGGACTCCTAGTGATCCTCCTGTTTTCAGCCTCCCAAGCTCTGGGATTACAGGCATGCACCGCCTCTCCCAGTCTCAGTCACCATCTCAGCATGCCCGGGGTGGGGTTGGCACTGCAAGCCTGGATAGACCCCAACTTCTCACTGTTCTTAAAATGAAAGACAAAACCAAACACAAAAATAAAATAGAAAAGAAGATAAAAGGTAGAACAGAGAAACCACATCTTTGTCTTCGGTTCACAATGAGGTGAGATTTAGTTTTTGTTAACTGTCACAAGAACATTATGATAGAATGCGAAGTTTAGACATCTTACAATTATTACTGCTATAACGAAAGGGTCCTTAAATGAGCTTTAAAATAATTTTGTGTTATAGCTTTAAATCATATCAATGTGCTTAACCAAGTGCTTCTGGATACTTTGAGAAAAAGTCATTCAGGATAAATAAAACATTTCTGTGTCACAGAAAATGTAAGTAGTTCACAGCAAGATTACTTTTGTTAGAATGGAGGTGGGTGAGAACACTAAATAAAGTGCCAATGTAATGCTTTGAAGGTTTTAGAATTAGGTTAGTGGTGCATAAAATTTGCACAAAGGCCTTTCAGTTTTTTATCTCTGCTTTGCATTTTACAGTATGGTAACTTCCATTTTTAATAACCTCTGTCCTTGTTGCACATTAAGTTCTCATTAATTTTCCTTTTCTTGCTGACATTAATATATAAACCTTTAGAAAATACAGTAAGTGAAAGGCACCCTTTTCCCTATAAATGACTCCAAGATGAGAAACATTTTCTAAATCTAGAACATAACTCCAAGTTACTCTTAGAGTGGAAACATAAAAGATAATTGTTTTCTGTTGTGATTTTTTTAAGTCACAAGAACATGTAGTCCATTTAAATTGCAAACATTTCAAATGACACTTTTTTCTGATTTGTTCATAGTATTTTCTATCGGGCAGAATAAATTAAAGCTTAAAAATGTTTTGAGTTTAATGAGTGGCAAGAGAAATTAAAAATAACAGATAGCTTAGAAAAGAAGAAAAATATTTCTGATGAGTATATGATATAACTCTTTAAAATCTGGCAAGGAGGTTTGTGGTTCAGTTGGCTATTGCAAATATCCCATAGTGTCTGCCCTGTTTCTGTCCAAGGCGCCTGGTACAACTGTGCAGTATACATTTGTAGCTGTGGGCACTGGCACTCCTGAAAGGCTCTTGGGTTGAAGAACTACGACAGGATCTGAAACATGAACAATCAATGCTCCTACTCTCTACAAAACAATGCCTTTAGCATTCACTGCATCACAGGAAAGAAAAGACTGCTCCAGACATATGAGATCTGAAGTCAAGTCCTACTCGTATACTTGATTTGCTTTAGGAGACTGAGGCTCACATAATCACTGTGAGGATCAGTACAATGGGTACAAATAATTGTCATTGGTGTTTCTATACTGTTGACTAAATGAAGTAATCGTTGCTCCAAAAACAAGCAACATTGTAATGTAGAACTTCCTGTTCTAGTACTTTGAATCTCAGTAAAATATTGGGTATGAGTAGATTTGATATTTGATACTCAATGAGCAGGAGAAGAGGTTATCACTGGTCCAGGTTCTCTCTCTAACCCCCACAATCTGGTGGTGACTCTCAGGGTGTGTGAAGAGGTAGGAGAGGGATATGGGTGACTCTTGGTTACTAAGGTAAAGCCAGTGCCTGTCCTGGTGTTGGCACATTTTCCAGAACACATTTCCATCAACTGCATTCTTAACCAGTCTTCTGTGAGCCTCTGAGAAGGAAATTTTAATCTGAACTTGACTTTTTCTGATAGAGCGTTCTTTGGAAGATTTTACTGCTATAACTTATAAATGGATGTATTTTTTACATAACATAAATTAATAAAATTCAGAAACTTATGTTTTATTTAATACTTGTAAATTTTGTTCATGAAATTATAAAGAATTCTTAGAAGACTTAAAAAAGTTATACAAGTTCTAACTTCATTTTAATGAGTATATATTGTAATATAAAAAACTCTCACCAAAGCACAATTATCCACTCAGAATTTTGTGCAAAATTGGAAGTACCAAGACTGATGTCTTTTCCATTATCACTATATCTTGTCCTCAACTAAGATAGCACCTATAAGCTCATATTTGGATTTATCTCTCCACTAGACTGTAAGCTTATTTACCCAACAGGGGAAGCCTTCTGCTTCCTGTATGCCTAGCACAAGAGTATTCCACATCATTTATAGACTAGAAAAATGAATAGATTATCTACTCTATTACCCACTAATTACTAAAATAAGCTTCATGAGAGAGAAGATTTAAGATAGTGTTCTACACTACCCCTTTTTGATTTTCCTTTCCACCTTAGTGAATAATGAAAAAGTTTAAAGAAATCTATTCCTGTTGTTCACTTACTCTCTCAAGTAAGGCCATATCAAAAATGTTTCTCAATTCTTTCCATTTACTAATTTGCTTTCTTATTACTTTTCCCACCTATAAAAGCAATGATTGAACATAGCCCTGATGAGTGGGAATGGGAAAGAAGGGGAAGCGACTGAAATAATCACGGACACAACCTTCTCACATTCTTCTATATTGGTTTCATGTTAAGTTGTAGCAAGAATCACCCCAACATTTCCTCACCTTGGCATGTCTTCCCATTGAGCATGAGTTGATAACCAGGGGGGCAGATGCACTGATAGCTTCCAATGGTATTTCTACACTCATGCTGGCAGGCGTCTCTGATTTGACATTCATCAATATCTGTTCAAAAAGAAAGGGGTGGACAACCATGTGAGAGGTAGACATTGTAACAGAACACACTGGAAGCAAGTTATTGATGTACAACAGAAAAACTCCTTGGTGACCTTTTCCCCCTGTGCCTCAAACGCTTGGTGCTATTAAATATATACTATAGGCACTGTAAACTATATTATAAAATATGAACACATTTTAACATCCTTTATATATATTTTTTCCCAAAGTAGTTAACATTTTGTTAAACGTTAGACTGAAATGACAGAGGTGACAGATTTGTGTAAGACTTTAGTCCACTAATGAATGAAACTCTTGATACAAATTTACCTAAAAGATAAAATTCTCCTGAGATTGGAGGGAAAAAACAATATTAGCACTTATTTTATTTCAACTCCAGCTAGCTTTCTTTCTCCATGAGCCCTCCTAACCCTTGCCAGTTTTCTATAGAGATATAGTGAAAGGAAATGTGTTTTTTTTTTTTTGTTGTTGTTGTTATATATTTGGTACAGGGTCTACAGGGTCTCACTACACAGATTGGACTTGTAGTGATTCTCCCATTTTCAGCCTCCCAAGTTTTGGGATTACAGGCTCGTACCGCCATGCCCAGTCTCGATCACCATCTCAGTGCACCCTGGGGGCAGGGCTGGCATAGCACACCTGGCATCAATCTCATTTTGTGATAGAAATAGTTAACAAATTTTTCACATAACTGTGAAGTATTACAACTTCATACATGTGACTGTGCTATGTTCAAGAGGCCATTGACTTCTGAAAGTATCAGTTGATTCTTCTACCAAAGCGGAATATGGGGACCCCTGATGTGCAAGTTTATTGGAAAGTTCACGTGCACTTACACATCAGAAGCATTTTACAAACTGTATGAAGGTATCTACCATTAGTAAACAGAAACAAGAAAATAGCAATGCTGAGGACAGTGAGAATAGATGACAACTCAGAAGTAATCGATGTTTGCTTTGATTAAGGAATATGATTGGGGAGGTCTGACAGTACGTGCACCAGCTATGCTTTGCTTTGACTAACATATAAATCTTCTCATGGGAAGACTGATTATGTCATGAAACAGAAGCCAGTGTGCTGGAGGGTAGAGCTAAAGAGAAGAGGAAGTGGCTGCTGGAAGATGACTCTCCCAAAACAGGATTTTGCACATGCAAAAACAGAACTGCAAGGGTTGAAAAGATGCTAGGAATAAATATGCATCACATATTTGTCAGTGTCTCTGTGTCATTCCAATCAATCACAAGGTTCATTCCACAACTTGTGTGAGCTATTTTTACTTTTTCTCCTTTAACCTATAATTACAAGAAAAGTTTTAGATTACATTTTACTTCAAGCAGTCAACTTGGAACTCTCTACTTGGATTTTGAAGTAGCTCTACAGCTGATTTCTACACTCAGAAGCAATCCGATACATTCTTTCCATTGAATGTTGGAGTCAGTTCCTCTAAAAGCTAAATTTTAGCTCAACTCTAACAAGATTTCTTAGTGTTAATGTGAATCTTTTGTAACTTATCTATCCCAGATGGTTAATTAAAGACATTTGGTGCTTATTGCATATTGTTCCTGCTACAAAATTCAGGGGTTGTCTGCAGTCTTAGTGTAAATTTCTTTATTAGTCCCAATGCTATAAAATCATCACCATATTTTAAGAAATGTCTGAACCTAATCATTCCAAATAAATTTAAATATCCAGGAACTGACTAGCTATAAAAGCTTACTTTAAATTTTCCAAGATTGATATTCACTCAGAGACAGGAGCAGCCTTAAATACTACATTAGTGCCCAGGAAAGAAACGTAAATCCAATGCACCAGTATGTGCAATAAAAGCAGAAAGACAGAAAACATTCCTAAGATTCAAGGGTAACAAATGAATAGCTATATGTGGTGATGAAAATAGAGAATTGAGTTATTAATGAGGGAAACTTTCTTAAAATGACTTGCATTTTCAAATACAGCAGCAGACACCAGCTAGATGGTGTATAGTGTTGAGTGTAGTTTAGTTAGTCTATTATACAGTAAACAAAGTTTCTGGGCAGAAGTTAAGGTGAACAGAAGACAGCTTGTCTGCAATGAAATCTGTGAATGGAGTGTTAACAGTCCTGAAAACTCTGCAAAGAGAATGACTAGAAGAAATTTTGAAAGACAAAATGTTGGATGTTGATGGTCAGTAAAAGAATGGTGAAAGTATAATGATAAGTCAAAATTCTAGGCCTGAAAAGTGACCAACACTTAGAATGTTTTGCAGTTTACAAATTTAGGAATTGTGTAATATTTGCCATATGGATACAATGTGTAACATTGTGAATAAATTAGTTAACATTTGAAGGATTAGCAACTGGCACCATCCACAGCTCTATGAAGCTCTTCACTAAGAGAAGTATCCATTATAATAAGTTTCAGGAATATCCGGATATCTAGACAGAAAAGTTGTGGGAAATACGAATTAAAAGCAAAGGATTCAACTTGAATGTTCAGAAGGATGGAGGGTCCCACTGCATAGTAAAGGACAAAAAGTCGACCTCACTTAAAGTTGACCAAGGAGGCATGTCTAATAATGTAAGAATAGGGGTTGGTGAAGGGTAGATAAGTGAAATGAAAAGGAAAACCTGAAGTCATCAGGAGAAGAAACCCTTAAAATGTTAGCATGTTTAACAGAATGCAGACCAGAGAAAATAAAGTGTAGAACACTTAAGAGGTTGGCTCCAGCATGCTTTAATATAAACAGAACTTCTACCTATCCTCCCTCTCTCCTCTATTCCTTTCCCCCCTTGCTTTCTTTTTTCATCTAACAAAAAGTGGGCTAATTTCTGTTTGCTAACTCCCCTAAGTGATTAGCTTAATGACATGCAAACTGTGGATACTCACAGAAAATTGAGCTAAATGAATGACAGATGGTAATGTTTACAGCCTAACTGAAAAAAACAAGGCCTCAATTCTTAAATTGGAAATTACAGTTTTGCAAACAAATAAAATTATAGACTGGTGAGTTTAGATAAAGATATCAGATGCACATATTTTAGAGTGAAGAAAGCAACTTAATTTTGTCCTGGTTCACATTATCTTTTCTGTGACATACATACACACAAAAATCAAAGCAAGAAATTCCATAGTGAATATGGATCCAACAGTCAATGTGATGTTGGTTGACATCTAGAACAACTGGTTAATCCATTGCCTTTTCATCAATCAAATGTAGCCACAATATAATTGTACTGTATTATGTGACAACAGGTATGCCTTCTTAAAACAATCATTCTGGATGCCACTAAAATTTGTTTCTATATAGCATGTTCTATATAGCATTCGGGGCAATCAAAAAGAGAAGCAATGTAATACAGTAAACTATAGAATGCATATATGTAAATGCAACATTTATTTGAATAAAGTTTTTAAGTGCCAAAATCTCAAGTCTGTCACCACAGACAAGGTGGGACATAGCTCCCAGCAACCAAACACAGGTGCTGTTCCCTTGCTGAGCCCCTGGTCAAGTGAGCCCATAGAAAGGAAACGTAACACGGCTGACATTTACCTACACATGTGTCACGGCTCGCCTCTGAGCCTTCGGGGCAAGTTTTCCTAATAGTCCTCCTAGTCCTGGAGAAGGATGCTCTGCTGTGTCTATACTCTGAGTAGGAGCTGTAGAGGTGTGAGTACTGCCTGTACTGCTGCTGAGGTTGCCGGTTGTGCCTCACAGGGGAGAAGCGGGCAAGGTTATAGCTACGGTAGTGAGTGCCATAATGTGGGAGCCTCTCCAATCCAGCGCAAGATTTCCCGTCCCCTAATAAATATTGTCCTGGGGGACAGACACACTTGAAGCTGCCAGGGGTGTTGGAGCACTGGTGTGCACAGGGTTTGGGCACTTGTTCACATTCATTAATATCTGCTCATGTGCCGTGAGACATAGAAAAGAGAAAAAAAAAAACACACACACACACACAGAGACAAAACACAAGAATAACGAGTCAGTCTGTGAAAGAAACTGAATGAAGACATTCTGTTACCCTCCACGCCACAGCCAGGAATGCAGTCACTTCCCCCAAATGCTGTGAGCTTTTGAGAAAGCCTCACCCACTTAAGAACATACAGGGAGATCCCATGACTCTAAATTCTGCTTCACTTGATGTGATTATTCATGTATACCATTTTATTTAAACATTCAGGTGTCTAAAACAGCAGACAATAATTCTGTGAATTCTCCTTCTGCTTTTTCTTGTGATGACTTCGCTTCAGGATCTAATGAACTGTTTCAGCGTCACCTCCTTTGGAAGCAGCAGGTGGATGTTTTAGCAGCTTAAGCCAAAGTGGTCACACCATTAGATGTGATGGCAAGCGCAATACTGGCATTTACAGCTATTAGGCCGAGCTCTGAGTTCTCCTTGTAAGGACATGCTAACTGGGTGAAACTCGGATTTCTTTGTCTAGAAACAAAAATTCAGAAGGGTGCGAGATCCCATGTCAATGAAATTTTCATGAAACTACAGTTTTGAAAGTCTCAGGAGTAGATCGCCTAATGAAATATGTGTAAAATTTTACAAAATTCAACTTGTTCTTTCTTTTGAGAAATGTATCCTTCAGATGAGACTTGGATTTTCCTAACTGGTTGACTATATTAGAAACATTTTAATATGTTTACAAATAAAGTTTTAGAAGTATATGAATATTTTAATGCATATTTCTTTTCCTTTATGCATATTTCTCTTTATGTAAGTGATTTTTGCCTTTTCTGCATCCATCCTTGCCCTTCTATAACTTATTCTCCTCATAGCAGCCAGAGTGTTTTTTTCTGGATGTAAACTGTCTCAGCACTGTTCGTGTGCTCACCCCTGGCTTGCCTGGGTGGCAAGCCAGACAAGAGAAATTATCTGAGAGAGAGGAACTGTCTTGGACCATCTTTATACAGTGATACCTTGGTTCATGAACTTAGTTTTTTCTAGAGTTTTGGAGAGATGATCACATTTGTGTTTGTGTAGGAAAGATGGTATCGGGTGTTTGGCACCCAATGCAGAATTTGGAAATAAAAAAAACAAAATTTTGCCAAATGCTTCTGTTTGGGAACCAAATTATTTGTAAATAAGAACATTCACAAGCCAAGGTACCACTGTAGTTAATATATTATATAAATTACAACCCTTTTTATTTTGAAATGTTTGAATTATAACAAACGTAGGAGAAAACTTAAACTATCATGGGCTCTTTACTCTCTGTGTAACATTGCTCCAGCAGTGTTCACCCTTATTATGTGTTGATTAGAGCAACACATTCCATTCAGAGGGGCTTCATAGTGGCTGTCCTCCTGGCCTAGTACTCGCCCGCCTATACTGCAGATGCCACCTGCTCCTGTATTTCACTGACTAGAAAGGGAGCTCACTGACTAGAAAGGGAGCATGTTCATGGAGCTACTGCCCTGACCAGGCTCACTCTTTTCCTTTGCCCTGTTTTTTCTTTAGTGCTTCTCATGATCTGAAATTGCATTCTATATTTATTTCCTGATTGTTCTCTCTCTACCATGGAAGTAAACTCCATAAAGATCCAGGACTGGTCTGCTCTGCTTAGTATTCTTTCCCCACAAGTGAGAACATTATCCAATGCAAGAAAGTTGTTCACCAAGTATCTGCTGAATTAATAAAGGAAGGACCTACACGTGATGTGCCAAGGCAAGAACTCAGGGGCAGTGGAAACAAAATGTGCACATAAGGAAATGCGATCTTGAACATAGAAATCTGAGTTTAAAAGTTAATGCAAATGTTTTTTAAAAATTATTTGTTTATTTGATATGGGGTCTTGCTATGCAGCTTAGACTCCCGTGTCAGCCATCCTCCTGTGTCAGCCTCTCCCGTGCTGGGATTACAGGCCTGTGCTGCCGCACCCAGTTCGAGGGCCAGCACAGTGTGCAGTAGCAGGGATCGAAGTCTGGTCCTTGCACTTGCTAGTCAGGTGCTTACACCACCGATCCATCTCTCCAGCCCCACTAATATAAATCTTACTTCTGTTGGGAATCAAGATTGGAAGAATGAAATCATATCTCGTTTGTACTTCTTTATAATATTAATAGTCATAATATATCTCTAGCACCTTTAATTTCCCATGACATGGGCTGGGGAGATAGCTCAGTAGCCTAAGTACCTGCTTGGCAAATGCAGAGTCCCAAGTTAGATCCCCGGTACTACAAAAATAAATAAAGAAAACATTTAAAAAATTTCTTTTTCTTCCTATTTGTGACAGTAAGCGAACTACATACTTGCAGTTCTTATTGGCAGTGAGTGAAAACCAAGAATCAAAAACCAAATTCTTTAGAATATTAGGGCAATGGCTGGAAAACAATATAAAAAGATACAATAAAGGTAAATTTTGCTTTAAAACTATTTAGTAGGCAAAATTAAAGTTAACATTTTAATCTTTTTAAGGCAATGCTCTCCCTTTTTTTCTCTTTCTTTCTTTTCTTTCTTTCTTTCCTTTCCTTTCTTTCTTTTCTTTCTTTCTTTCCTTTCCTTTCTTTCTTTTCTTTCTTTCTTTCTTTCTTTCTTTCTTTCTTTCTTTCTTTCTTTCTTTCTTTCTTTCTTTCTTTCTTTCTTTCTTTCTTTCTTTCTTTCTTTCTCTGTCAGCCCAGGGTCAGGCATTCAACTGCTGGTTGAATTACTGAAGAGATACATGAAACTTATTCCAGCACATCCCTATTATGGATGATTATGATGTTAACTTGTATGTAAATTACAGTATCTTAATCAAAGACTAAAATGATGTTATGTATTTCAATTATTAAAATGCTTCCTTTCAGAAACAGTTTCTAGCTATAGTATTGGATATTTAACTTGTGCAAGGTACTGTGCTGGAGACAACACAGCGACAGAAATTACCCTACCAAGTTTGCAGTGAGTAATAGTTTACTAGAAAATCAGGGCAAAATATTCTTTACTAGACAATCAGGCCAATCAATTTTAAAGCCAGAGCATGGAGGCCGGAGGCTAACATTTAAAAGCCTGCCCAATTTTTAGAATGCACTTAAATAATCTGGAGAATTTGAAAGATCAGTTTTTAATTAAAAACACCTTAATTTTTAAAAAAGTGTGTCATTATCTTCTTAGCATTATTTTCTGTTATTTGATTTACTTTCCATTTGATTGTAACTAGGATGGAAGCACCTGGCACTGAGAAGACTGATTTGAGCTTTTTTTTTTTCCATAAAGAGAATGAATGGCACTTAGTAAACATTAAGTACAAAATAAGGTAACAGACACCAGTTCATTTAAGTTGTGTGTTTATGCTTTAACCTTCATATGTAAACTTTCATATTACATACAAGTATACTTCATACTTAAATAACATGTATTTATGCTTCAGTTTACATAACTTACACAGATAAATAATGGAATAACCTTGATAACTAAGTCATCATGCAATTTTACCAGAACCTCACTTTTGTGTAGTATTTAGTAAGCATTCAGTAAGAGAGTTCATTATGACTTGAAATATTAATGTAAATCCAAGCCTATATGAAGTCTCTGAAGGCGTAGCCAATTATGCTATGAATTATAGAAGTCAATTTGCAGAACTTTAACTCGTAACGAGAACAGGCGAGGGTAAAGACAATGGTCTTAAACAACTTGGTAAGGCTAGATAACTATATTAGACACTTTATTGCTCAGTAAGAATTCTTCTTCACTTACCCATGCAGGATCTTCCAAGTCCCTGGGACCGATAACCTCGTGGGCAAACACAGTGGTAGCTGCCTCTTGTATTCTCACATATTTGGTTATATCTGCACTGATGGGTCCCATCTTTACACTCATCAATGTCTACAGATATGGAGGTAATAAAAAGTAATAACACTTCCTCTTCTAAACCCAAAGTCATCGTATTTAAATTCACGCTTGGTAGGATTGTCAAAGGTTGTGTTTCTCACCTGTGATGATTTAGGCCTTGGGTTTAGAACACGTGGATTCAAGTCCCAGCACTTCTTCGGCCATCTTACTTACACTGATGCATAAGTAGCATTTATGCACATTTAAGGGAACAGAGCTTCTTCACGTCTGATCTACTTTTACATATCTAAGTTCTGGCACCTCATCTCCATTCCCTACTTCACCCATAATCCAAACCCAATATGAGTCCGTGTCTTATCTTTACTCCCTTATTACGCCAACAGAACTCCTATTTTCCTAGTCAGCCAGGCTACTGAATGTCTTTAACAATCCATTAGTTGCCAGGATTGTGCAATTCTGTTTTGTTCAATGAAAATCAGGAATCCTCGCCTTTCCATTCCCACTGAGCTGAATTTTTGCTCTAGCTTCTTAAATGGTCTTTCAATTTTTCAGCTCATCTCATTTTTAATAGTTGCAGCTTCAAGTAAACTGTACATGATCCCTTAAATCCTCTCTCTCTCTCTCTCTCTCTCTCTCTCTCTCTCTCTCTCATAGGGATTAAACCTGAGAGCTTCATCCTGAATCATGTCCTCAGCCCTCTTTGATTTTTTTCATTTTGAGATAGGGTTTTGCCACATTGCTAAATTGCCCAAGGTGGGCTAGAATTTATAATCCTTGTGTTTCAGTTTCACAGGATGCTGGAATTATAAGCAAGAGCCACCATGCCTGCTGCTACTGTTTTTTTTTTTGCAGAACTGGGGATTGAATTTAGGCTCTTGCACTTGCCAGGGAAGCGCTTATTCTACTGAGCCATCTCCCCAGCCCCTGCTACTGTTGAAATAAGGAAAATATTTACTTATATCCATAACTGAAAAGCTTTGAAGTTTAACAATACAACACCACTCTCTATAATTTTTTTTAAGTATACTAAACCCCCAAGTACTTTAATAATTATGAAGTGGTCATATAGCTCTATGCTTGCCACTCATGTCATATTGTTTTGAACTAAACCCAAGACATATGCTGCTCTTATTAAAAGCTGCTATTTATTTATTTATTTATTGAACTCAGGACCCTGTACTTGCCAGGCAAACACTTATTCTACTGAGCTATCTCCCCAACCCCCAAACTGCTATTTTTATAATGAAAAGATTAAATTTCTTTTGTTTTTGTGGTGTTGAGGATAAACCCAAGATCTCACACATGCTGGGCAAAGGCAAATATGCTACAAAGAAGGTTTGCTCCCAACTCTTCAACTCGAATTTCTTTGTAATTGTAAAGTTGTCTGAGGCAGACAATTGTCAAGAAGGAAAAAGCACACTTTAAGAGTTAATCCTTAGGTCCAGCTCGTTGCTTATGAGATTTTTTTTGCTTTTCTTTTTCTATCATTTTCACCTACTAACAGTCTTACCAGATAAAATATTTTCTTGAATACTCTCACACAATGTTGTTCTGTCTCTTATAGGATTTTGTTAGGCTTGTATTTTTTTCCCGTTTTGGGTGGAGAGAATTGAAGAGACCTATGCATCCTAAGTGTATACGGATTCATTGGTCTCCCGCAAGAGCAGAGGAAGTTTCTGCTTTCTTTTTGTAAAACTTGCAGTTGTAGGCTGATATAGAATAGGAGTATGAAGAACAAACTTTTGGAAAAAATGTAATTTGCCTTATTGTCTAGCCATTGATATCTCCCACCGCCATAGGCTACTACAGAATAGACACAAAGAACACACTTCAAAAGAGAAGTTATCATCTTGCCATTGACATGACATTTAAACAATACTTGGTTCTAAAATAACTGTCTTGAACATTTAATTTTTGTTCCCCAAACATTTTGGACTAGGCTATCAAGTTCTCTCTTTTAATCTGGTACAGGATCTCACTACACAGCTTGGACTCATAGTGATCCTCCTGTTTTCAGCCTCCCCAGTGCTGGGATTACAGAAATGTAATCCTGATCTTGGTGGTCAGTTCAATGCGCCTAGGGTGGGACTGGTACAATATATGGGGCTGGGGGTTGAACCCTGGTCCCTGCGCTTGCCTAAGCAGGCACTTAGTCCACTGAACTATCTCACTGTCTATGAAGTTCTAAGTGTATATGGCAAATTTTATATTATAAATGATGTGAGATAATATACTTCATGTACACATTAAATTAAGTAAGCCAAATATGTAATTGATGAAGTTCAAAAATGCTTCTGAGCTTCCGTGGTGAACTTGGGTCAGCCATACTAAAAATTAGGAGCACTAATGGAAGAAATACAAGATTCCTTGTTAGGTTAAATTTCTTTTCACCATTGGTTTTGGTAAGTGGACACCTTACTCGAAGATTGATAGCAAGTCTATTTCAGTCCCTCACATAGTCAGATACTCACCAATGCAGGAGGCATTTTCTGCCTTGGTCATTCCATTGGGACAAAGATCAATGCACTTATAGCCACCACGGGTGTTTTTACAGTGCTGGTCAGGCCTGCAAACGTTCTGTCTACACTCGTTCACATCTTGATAAGAAAAACAAAGGCAATGAAGATTGAGACACGGCTTTCATCCACCTTTCAGAGAAACCATTTCTTTGAATTTTAAGGCCATCATAAGCAAATATGGATGCTCATTGCATCTTCATTGTGTGGGCCACTTGCCTAAGCCCAACAAGGCATGCAACATAATTTAAAACAGAGTGATGAAAACAAAAATGAAGTATTGCTTTACAGAGATGATAGACACATCACCCACTTCCATTTTCTAGAAAAAAAAACTTATATACGTAGTATTAATATTTATGTGTGTATGTATATGTATATACACATACTTTTGTGAAAACTCAGTAAATAGTGAAAATGTTAAAAGAATGGTTCTGTAATTAGAAAATGAATCTGTAAAATATAGTATCTAACTCCATTTTTAATGTTTACCTGGGTCCAATCTGCGATGCATGTTTAGTGTCCTGTGTATAAATCAGTGCGTTCTTTTAATGAATCATTCTTGAGACACAACATATGCATCAGACAACATTAAAAAGACATGGATATCCTTTATATACCTCTTTTACTGTACATGTAAAGTTTATTTTGAGAAATTTACATTGCTTACATTTTAATTTAGCTGGAAAGGGAGGCTTCATTCATCTATTGATTTAACAAACTTATCAATAAAAATACACATTAAAAGAGAAGTTATGGATATGTCATGGCTTTGAATTCGAAGCCTTTTTCTTTCTTTTTTTTAAATGTATTTAGGACAAGGTCTAGAGGGCCTATAGGGTCTCATTATGTAGATGAGACTCGTAGTGATTCTCCTGAGTTGAGCCTCTCAAGCTCTGGGATTATAGGTGCCCAGCATGGCATGCGGGGAATCGAACCCAGCTGCTGTGCTCTGACTAATCAGGCGCTTTAGTCCACTGAGCTATC